>JAQIWA010000123.1:0-48958 GCA_034693305.1 Eueremaeus valkanovi | reverse complement strand
AGGATGATATGAAAAAGTCGGTTGAATTTGATTGGACTGAAAGAGGAGAGAGTCAGTGGTTCGGCAGTCAGTACTCAATGGCCTTTTGTTTACTGAATGAAGACAAGAAGAGCTGCAGAACTGGACTCTTGTATTCGGTATTATATTTATATAATTAATATTCAAAACATTTTTAGTTTAAAAGTATATCAAATCAAATGAAAAGAACTTTTATAAACATTTCATTCATTTCTTACTATTTTTGTTAAGTCTAACGACTTTATAGATTGGATGGATTTGGACGACAAGTTTGAGGTCAGGAAAAACTATACCAAAACTGCCACTCAATTTGAGCCGGGATATCGACCAAAGATAGGGTTTGTTCCGAATGCATACCAAAAGGAAGACCAATTGGTTGTCTTCTATGAAGAAAACCTAAGCATTCAGAGAATCTATAGAATCACAGAACAGGGTTCGCTTCAACCCTATACCCCATTCAAAAATCTGGATAGGGACTGGGCGATCAAACATGAATTTATCGACAAATTAGACACTAGTCTGAAATCAAGAGCCATTGCAATCCTGGGTCAGTACAGCGGAGAAGACATGCGCAAAACCCCTTATACTATCGTAGGTCATGGAGTGATACTTCTGTTTGGGTTCAATCAGACCATAAATTATTGCTATTCCGGTATAAAACTGGTACTGGCATTGAGTGAACAGGTATTGAATAAACCATTTCTGATCAGAATTATACCCAAACCTCAATTGCATTGTCTTTCAGTGCAAACCCGGAAACCTGAGAGAACTCATCGATTGCAGCCAATACCCAGCAGATCCGACGGACGGCAATGATGGCAATAGCCTATTCATGATTATTGGAATAATCATTGTTCTGATTGTTATTGTAATTCTGATTATCGGAATCATTTTCTGCATGTATTCAAAGTCCAAATTCGGTAATCAATTGATAATTATTTTTGCGAATAATAATTAATAAATATAATAATTAACTAATTTTGATATTCTCTTAATTCTGGTGAAGAACCAGAAGTGGGGACCTCTAAAGTGAGTCAGGCATCAACTGTTAGCACATTTCGGACAGGTATGCGATCATTAATTGTGTGGGAAAATATATTTTCATTTTATATTCATCTGATTTCAGATCTTAAATCAAAAAGTCCTTCAAAAGTGCCTAAAAGTCCGACAAAAGTGTCGAATGTTTCGAAAAATTTTAGAGCAATTCCTAAATGAAAAGCATTCAAAAAATTAGTGAAATTTTTATATATATTTTCATTCAATTTTGTAATCTTTGTTCAAATATTTAATAAAATTATTGAAATTATTTTTCATCTATTTTTTTACCTCTTCAGTGAACCAAATCACACAATGTTTGCACTAATACTACAGAAATTTGTTGTCTAACTCTATTCATGTCTAACATTATGAATGAGAGGATAGAACTGAATGCTTGTCATCTGTTTTCCATCAGATTGTCATTGATTTGGAATAACTCAAACGTATAGCAAATGAGTGCTGCAAACAAGCGATAAACTGGTCATATCTTATTTTATACCCTGGTCGGGAAAAGCTCTTCGATCGCTATTTAAGTCGACAAAGGGGTGTCAATGCATGCATTTGCAGTCGATTAGGAGTTAAATTGTATTTATTTTCTGTGTCAGAACTGTTGACATAATTTTAATCATCTGTTCAACTATTGAATGCATTCGCGCTCAACAACAATGTCAGTCCACTATTGCTAACCCTTTATGACTCAAACACTGAATAATGTGTTTCAAAATAGAAAATAAAATCAACAGAACATAACAATTGCAACAATCAATGCAATAAATAAAAACAGGCACGAGTTGCAAGAATACACCAAGGTCTTTTTCAATGTCCAGTATATTCAAAAATCTCAAATAATTTTTAAAATTTTTAAACTTTTTAACAAAAAAGATCTGAATTGCATCCAAACCCCAAATGAAGACAATCCTATACTTGTGTCTAATCGGTAACCAATGAGTATTCGGTTTATTTGAATCGTTTAATACAAACAATTATTTTCACATTTTTATCGACAATAGTATCGATTGTCAGTTGTGTTGAATCAGACGATTCAGAGAAAGGCTTTTGCAAAGCATTTCAAACAAATAATAATAAAATTTCTTATGGATATCAACATATGACCAGTGCTGACAATCTGTACAAACAATACTTATTCGTAGACAAAAAGTATTGGAAATTGAAATACACGGACAGTAAGGATGATATGAATAAATCGGTAGAATTTAATTGGACTGAAAGAGGAGAGAGTCAGTGGTTCGGCAGTCAGTACTCACTGGCCTTTTGTGTTTTGGTTGATCACACGGACAGTTGTAGAACTGGACTCTTGTATTCGGTATTATATTTATTTAATTAGTATTCGAAACATCTTTCGTTCAAAAGTATATCAAATGAAAAGAATTTCTTTTATAAGCATTTTATTCATTACTTAATATTTATGTTTAAGTCCAACGACTTTACAGATTGGATGGATTTGGACGAGAAGTTCAAACTCAAGAAAAACTATACCAAAACTCACTTTCAATTCTATTCGAGTTTTCGACCAAAGATAGGGTTTGTTGGGAACCCATACCATAGTTCGCCGCAAATCCTTGCCTTATATGAGGAAAACCTAAACAATCGGAGACTCTATAGATTCAAAAGACAGGATTGGGATCCAACCCATCACGGGTTTGAACGTATCGATCAAAATATAAGTTACGTCTCATTCGACAAATTAAACTCTAGTCTGAAGTCAAAGGCTATTGCAATCCTGAGTCAGTTCAGCCCCGCCGACAACACCAAAGACCCGGACTCTCTCGAAGGCTTCGGAGTTATACTTGTGTTTGGGTTCAATCAGACCATTAAGTATTGCTATACTAATACAATCCGATTGAGTGCACAGGTATTGCCAATAAACCAATTCTGATCAGAATTATACCAAAACATAATATTCATTGCATTGGCTTTCAGTGCAAACCCGAAAACCTGGGGGAACTGATCGATTGCAGCAAATACCCAGCAGATCCGACGGACGGCAAAAGCCTATTCATTATTATAGTAATAATTATTGTTCTGATTGTTAGTGCGATTCTCATTATCGGAGTCATTGCTGTCATTGTCCGCATGTATTCAAAGCCCAAATCCGGTAATCAATTGATAATTATTTTTGCGAATAATAATTATTATCAAAAATATTTTGATATTCTCTTAATTCCGGTGCAGAACCAGAAGTAGGGACCTCTCAAGTGAGTCAGGCATCAACTGTTAGCACATTTCGCACAGGTATGCGAACATTATTTGTGTGCAAAAATGTATTTTCGTTTTATATTTATCTCATTTCAGATTTGAAACAAAAAAGTTCGTCAAAAGAGTCAAATGTGTCGAACAGTTTTCGAGCGATTCCTAAATGAAAAGCATTCAAAAAATAACTCAAAATTCAATATATATTTCATTCAATTTTGTAATCTTTGTTCAGATATTTAATAAAATTTTTAAAATAATTTTTAATCTTTTTTTACCACTTCTTCTGTGAAACAAATGCACACAATGTTTGCACTAATACTACAGATATTTGTTGTCTCAGTCTATTCATGTCTAACATTGAATGAGAGGATAGAACTGAATGCTTGTCATCTGTTTTCCATCAGATTGTCATTGATTTGGAATAATTCAAACGTAGAGCAAATGAGTGCTGCAAACAAGCGATAAACTGGTCATATCTTATTTTATACCCTGGTCGGAAAAAGCTCTGATTGTTATTCAACACCTATTTAATTGGTATTTGTTTTCTGTCAGAACTGTTGACATAATTTTAATTATCTGTTCAACTATTGAATGCATTCGCGCTCAACAACAATGTCAGTCCACAAGTGCTAACCCTTTATGACTCAAACACTGAATAATGTGTTTCCAAATAGAAATTCAATAATCAAATGAATAAAACTATTCGAACAATCAAAACAATAGCTGAAAAAGGCACGAATTGCAAGAATATCCCAGGTCTTAGTTAATGTCCTGTTTATTCAAACTCTCGTATAATTTGAAAACATTTTTAAATTATTCACTCATTCGACCGAAAAGATCAGAATTGCATCCAAAGACCAAATGAAGACAATCCTAAGCTTATACTTGTGTCTGATCGGTAACCAATGAATATTCGGATTATTTGAATCGTTTAATACAAACAATTATTTTTACATTTTTATCGACAATAGTATCGATTGTCAGTTGTGTTGAATCAGACGATTCAGAGAAAGGCTTTTGTAAAGCATTTCAAAGAAATAATAACAAAATTTCTTATGGATATCGTCGGCTGATCAAAGATAAGGGTTTATACAATCAATACTTATTTGTAGACAAGAAGTATTGGAAATTGAAATACACGGACAGTAAGGATGATATGAAAAAGTCGGTTGAATTTGATTGGACTGAAAGAGGAGAGAGTCAGTGGTTCGGCAGTCAGTACTCACTGGCCTTTTGTGTTTTGGTTGACCACATGGATAGTTGCAGAACTGGACTCTTATATTCGGTATTATATTTATTTAATTAGTATTCAAAACATCTTTAGTTCAAAAGTATATCAAATGAAAAGAATTTCTTTTATAAGCATTTCATTCATTACTTAATATTTGTGTTTAAGTCCAACGACTTTATAGATTGGATGGATTTGGACGAGAAGTTCAAACTCAAGAAAAACTATACCAAAACTCGCATTCACTTCGATTCGGGTTTTCGACCAAAGATAGGGTTTGTTGGGAAGCCATACCTCAGTTTTCCGCCAACCGTTGCCTTCTATGACGAAAATCTAAACAATCGGAGACTTTATAAAATCACAAGAGAGGGTTCGCTTCAAACATATACTGGGTTAGCTCCTATCGATCAATATATCAGTGACAAATTAAACTCTAGTCTGAAGTCAAAGGCTATTGCAATCCTGAGTCAGTTCAGTCCCGCCGACGACACCAAAGACTTTCTCCGAGGCTTCGGAGTTATACTACTGTTTGGGTTCAATCAGACCATTAAGTATTGCTATACTAAGTATAATAAAATCCGATTGAGTGCACAGGTATTACCAATAAACCAATTCTGATCAGAATTATACCAAAAGATAACATTCATTGCATTGTCTTTCAGTGCGATCTCAATAACCTGAGAGAACTGATCGATTGCAGCCAATACCCAGCAGATCCGAAGATCGACGTCAATGACGGCAATGACGGCAATAAACTATTCCTGATTATAGGAATAGTTATTCTTCTGATTGTTATTGCGATTCTCATTATCGGAA
The DNA here is from genome assembly GCA_034693305.1 of Eueremaeus valkanovi. NCBI lineage: Eukaryota > Metazoa > Arthropoda > Arachnida > Sarcoptiformes > Eremaeidae > Eueremaeus > Eueremaeus valkanovi. The sequence goes on along the minus strand of JAQIWA010000123.1, from coordinate 43,644 downwards.
TCATTGCTTTCATTGCATACATGTATTCAAAGCCAAAATCCGGTCAGAAATTGATAATTATTTTTGCGAATAATAATAATTAAATATATTTTGAATTTCTCTTAATTCCGGTGCAGAACCAGAAGTGGGAGCCTCTCAAGTGAGTCAGGCATCGATTGTTAGCACAGCCCGGACAGGTATGCGATCAATATTTGTGTGAAAAATTCTATTTTCGAATTATATTCATCTAATTTAAGATTTGAAATCAAAAAGTCCGTCAAAAGAGTCAAATGTGTCGAACAGTTTTCGAGCGATTCCTAAATGAAAAGCATTTAAAAAATTACTCAAAATTCTATATATATTTCATTCAATTTTGTAATCTTTGTTCAGATATTTGATAAAATTTTTGAAATTATTATCTTTTTGTACGATTTCTGTGAACCAAAGCACACACTGTTTGCACTAATGCTACAGATATTTGTTGTCTCACTCTATTCATGTCTAACATTATGAATGAGAGGATAGAACTGAATGCTTGTAATCTGTTTTCCATCACATTCTCATTGAAATCCTGAGTATTGTTATCGTCATTAAAGAGCAGAAAACCGTGAATTCACACATTGACAATGATCGAAATTGACCGAATAATCGAAATTGACCGATTGATCGAAATTGACCAAATTTAACCGAATGATCAATCGGTCAATTTCGATCATTCGGTCAAATTCGATCATTCGAACAATCGGTCAATTTCGATCATTCGGTCAATTTCGATCATTCGATCAAATTCGATCATTCGGTCAATTTCGATCAATCGGTCAATTTCGATCATTCAGTCAATTTCGATCGTTTGGTCAAATAAAATTAATTTCAATCATTTGCACTGATAATGGGTTGATTTTTTCCGAGACGTAATTCCTGTTATATTTATACGATTTTAATGGTGACGCAAACGAAAATGATTTTTTGATTCAAGACTGTTGGCCTTAATTATGAGATGATAATATTTAGATCCAAATCTGTTGGCATCAAACAAATCCTTTTGCAACATCTGTTCGACAATTATGTGATATTCTCTTACTCTTCATACGAATACTCAACAAATCAAAAGTCTTTCTAATAGTTCTAATAGTCTTTCATTCAATTCTCAATATATTCATATATAATATAATATACTCTGTATTACCAGATATTATATACAATTAATTTCCTTCAAATAAATATTCAAAGAAATCATTTAAGTTATTGCATAAAAGTATTTAAACGCCAAACAGAAGCTTTAGATCCCTATCCCTAACCTTGTGTTATGTTTTGTGTTTGGCATAAACTGACCGAAAAAAACGAGTCGACTTCCACTATGACTACTGTATTCATCAGTAGAGTCGTTCAAATAGTGGTATAACAAAGAATAGCAGTCATATTGATCATCATTTTCATTGGGGGCTACACTCCAGCGACTCCTCTCTGCAAAGCGTAGACAAGAAGGGAAGAGCACTGCAAAGGCTTTTATCCTGATTGCGTTCGTTCGTTCGTTCGTTCGTTCGTTCTAGTTACATTAGCAATCTTCAACTGTACAACACAGCTCTGTACTCTCAACTCCACTCTACTGCTAGGCTACTGCTTCTCTCTCTCTCTCTCTCTCCCTTCTCTACTCTACTCTCTATTCTGGGTATCTGTGCCACAACACACAGAACACGGGCAGAACTCGAACCTATAGAATGTGCACTTGTAGTATAGGTCCTCAACTTAACTCTGTCTCAAATACAACATTCTTTATCATTGTTTTTGTTTTGCTTTTGGAATTCAATTAGTTTTAGAGCTTATATTCTGATATCGATTTGAATGAAAATTATGTATAAGTATTGCAATCAAATGAAGGAATTTATTTGACAATTATTAACTGTTTTTTCGTTTTTTTATTTATTAAAAAATAATAATAAAAATTCTGTGATAATTGAGTTAATTCTAAAAACTATTAGAAAATCAATAATATTCTTGTTTTGATTATTTTTTTAATATAATTCTAATCTATTGATGAAACGAAAAGAAAATTCATGTCTTATATAAAAAAAAACATAAGAAATGAACAGAAATATAGATATTTTGCAAAACAGGAAAGAAGTGTTTGATTCATATATTCAATAATTAGAATAAGTTTGGCTCAGAATAAATATGAATTCTAATTGATATACAGTAGAGAGCAAGACATGAAAAGTGAAAAACTATTGGAAAAATACTCTTCGTATTTATCCGAACGATTCCAAAGCGAATGAATAGAATTAGATTTTAAATTCAATTAAATCTCAATTCTGTGCAAATAAAATATATTCTCAATAAGAAAGTATGTTTTTAGCCATTTTTCAATTTATCAACCGAGACAAATATATTACTCAAAATACTTGAAATATTTTAGAATGAAACCTTGATGATTTAATAAATGCAGCCTAATCTAAGTTATGAATTTTAATGTCCACTTTGTACAAATCATCTTGAATATTTTTATTTATTAGTTGAAATCATAGCAATCAGATTTCAATATACAATTCTATACACAAAGTTCAGAATAAAAGTTTAATTTGAATTTCTATAACATTTAAATCATTAATTACTCGGAGCAATTTTAAAAATCATAACTCAAATGCATTAAATTCTTATTTAAACAAATATTTAAATGTTTTTCCTTAATATCAAAACTTTTAATCATTATATCAATGATATTATTATTATATATAAAACTAATGCATATTTAAGATATGTTTCGTTGAGTTCAATGTTTGCTTATGAAACCCGTTGTGAAAGAGACCACAAATCGTAAAGTGAAGGGTTGTATGGCATGTATGGCTTGTCTATCATATAAATTGGTTTATTCCTCTTTAAATTGTAAATCAAAACTGTATTCAATGGCACTGACATTCAGTTCGGTGTAGCATAACATGTATGCAATACTAAATGAGATGCAGTGCTCCGGAGCTGATGCAGGCATACAGTAGTGTACAGTAGAGTAGAGTTGGATAGAGTGGTGACTCCTCTACACTGCTCTAACAATGCAACGCTAACAATTGTCCAGCTGATAATCTCTTCAGACAGTTGGGAAATAATTTGCATCTAATTCTAATATTTAATAAATTACCGTTTTGTTCCAACTAGGTGTTTTAAAGTGTCAGAATAGAAGGCTAAAAGTTGGCTAAAATGTTTTAAACTCCAAAAATTGGTCAAATAGTCAACAATAGAAAGATTATTGATTATGACCAGAGAGGGAAGCACAACAGACTTAGCAGGCGATAATAGTTTTAAAACTATCCTGATATAATAATTCAAACATAAATAATGAAATAACAAATGCTTTGAATGTATTGCCGTCAAAGACATATGCTTTGAGTGAATTATAATTTATAAATTCCATGGTTTTAAACAATAATTATTGATAAAAAATATTGCATTAATTGATTATTCTATAGTTTTATTAATATTTTCGATCTTAATGTTCACTTAATTTATTTAAAAAATGTCACAACTATTTGCTTAGTAAGAACCCGTAGGAAAAAAATGAAACCTTCATTAACCTGGGCAACTTTATTAATGCTCCGTATTTTTATGCTTAATCAATGAGCTATTTTTTGCTATATGACCCTTATTTACTAAAAAGAACCGCGAGATTCTATTAATTCAAGTTGAAGCCTCCTATTTTGACACCTCAAGACACCTTGTTTAAACGAAAATTGTATGTATAAAATATGAGTGAGACATGACAATTATTTTGCATATAGCTGCAATTTGATTATGAGCAGGACAATTGGTGCCAGTCCATTGTAAGTGTAACGCTGGTCTCGTATACAGTAGAGTAAAGTAAGGCTTATTTCATATAATTTGCTTCTTCTGGGTCTCTATTGGGTTTCAACACTCACTCTAATCGGACTGACACACAGACACACACAAACTTATTGCCCTAATCTGGTATCCAAATAACTTATTCAGAATCTGCATAATCTGTTTAAACATAAACTCCGTAATAAATATAAGGACTTTATTCATTCAAATTCACTGCCGATTCTCTCTTTGATATATAATTAAATTATATTAAATAACTTTTCGGAGATTTGCAAACATTTCTAAAACCATATCAATCGAGTGCTTGATTTGCACTGAAGTCAAAATCAAATCCTAAACATTGTACCCAAAGTAGGGTTAAACCAATTTTCATAATTAAAACTATTTAGATTATCTTGATGCTTGGAATTTACATTCAACTCACTCGAATTAGTTGTTCATACAGTATATGCAAGCTGACTTCTGCCTTATAAATTATCAATTGACCAGAATACTTTGCATAACAACTGGATAGCTTTGAATTATGCAAAAATTATAATAATTAAGGAATAAATAAATTCAAACATAATATCAAATAATATCAATATTAATAGAACTGTTGGGCACTTAAGCAAACATTTGTTTAGATTAAAGCAAACTTATGAATGATATGAATTGTGGAATAGAAATAAAGATTCAAAGTATCTAACGGTGCAGACAATCGGAGGACAACTATAATAGCTATAAAGCTGGAAACGGAGTCACAGTATTATGCAGTTGTTGCTCATTGCTATGCCATAAATTAGCCAGGTCATAATGTGGCACAATGTGGTGTTCACAAAGGGCGTGTGTGTGTGTCTATGCTTTAGGATTAAGTTTGGGCTAATTTATTCATTAAACTATCTCTCTCCTAATACTATTCAATAGCATTCTCAATGCATTCAGCTTTACTCGAATACGTGATTCCTATGGCTTTGGCTTTCACTTCAATCCTATTTTTATTCAGATCCAGTCATTCATTATTTTTTAAAAAGTAGCGATGAATTACACGCACAATACCATTAACGCGACGTTTAATAAATTCTCAAAACATAATAATAATTATTCCAGTTTTCGCTCATTAAAAAAATACCATATTTTCTAATCATAGCTTTATTCGCAATAATTTAATAATAATTTTTTTCAAATAACACTTTTATACAAAGCAGTCCTTAATTATAGATTTTAAATTCAATTTTATCAGGGTATATAGTTTTGTAATCGTAAGCCCGTGAATGCCTTACAGAGGAAAATTAATCAAGAATTGTCTGCATAAATATTGTTAAAAATAAGACTGCTACAATTATAAAAGCCAATATTTATTTCGAATAATGGCCAAACAGACAACACATGATTCAAAAATTATATGAAAATAAAAATTCTCTATTAATAAAAAATTGGGCTAAAAATAATTTTAAAATATATTCTGCTTGATATTGAACCGATAACTTTATGAAAAGGCAAATCGGGTATTTTAACAAATGCTCAAAAAAGCATAACTAAATCAATAGCTATGCCATTAATAAGTACATTATAGAATTGGGAGTAATGCGTCCGATTCATCCCTTGTTTGTTTGGAACACTGTATTTCTTGTGAGTGAATTCTGACTGAATTAAAAAGACTGAATTTTCAGTGAATTAGTTTATGAAGATAGTTGAGTATCCACATGAAGAGAGTAGGTATAGGACCCGGGGGAATGGGCCACGACTGACAGATTAGCGCGTATGATATTATGGCTTTTAGAGCTATGAAACTATGCTCTGCTCTGTCTCTCCTATTCTGATGTTTTGTATCCCTTTCGGGATTGTCGTGCAGTGCAGACACGCAATGCATCCAACGCTCAAATTGACTGCAGTTTCGCTTCAATATTATACTGAATCCAAAGGCACTCTCTTTTTGTTGCCTCAAATAATAATCATCAATAATATTAGCGAAAACATAATAACAAAATAACATTGTTCTCAGCAAATATTTAGAGGCAAATGATATACAAATTATTGCATTACTATTTCAGTTCAATCAACAAAATTGCATTCTTTCATGTCTTTCTCCTTTTCTATATAAACATACAGTACATACAGTACATACAGTACACGCAGAGACAAAATAATGTGACCAAGATTTCGTTTGCTCTACTTATGACCAGTGCTAATAAAGTCTATTACTCTACAACTTACTCGTTAGACATATCGTCAACATTTCAATTCATTCAATCTTTACTTTATATTAAAATATAATATTTTTTTAATTGATACCAGGGCTCCGAAAAGTTACACTGCAATTGTTTCTTGATATAAGCCAACCAATAATTTTCCTCCTGGCTGACTGACTGGCTGGTCAATAGACAACTTTATGGTTTGTTTGTTCGGATGACTTATTCCTCTCTTTTTAAACTACGTTTATTTATAAATATTATTGTAATCGAAAATATGTTCGAATGTCACAGACAATTCAGCCGGATAGGAATTTAAGGAGTGGCATTCCATATCAGCTTAAAACAAAATTCAATATCAATACTAATTTTTCTGAATAACAATTAAAGAATACAAAACTAATGAATAATCGAAAAAATCTTCAAATGTTTTTTAAATATTATTTATCTGTTGAACAAATTTATTTTGACCCGGGGTAAAATATCATAACATAAGATGAGTTAAATTAATAAATCTAGTAAAGATTTATTCGAATAAAAAGAATTACTTCACAAAAATAATAACTAAAATAGATTTTATTATTCCTATTAATCGCAAAAATTATTAAAAGTTTGGTTTGAAATGAAATACTCGAAACGCTTTGAGTAAATATGAATATAATCTCTATATTTGAGTCCCTTTGCTGGCAAATGCACTCCAAATATACTGCAAATGACATTGTTTACACAAATGCCTATTCAAAACATATTCAGAACAGACATATTTGAAGTGCAGCGCAAAAAACAGAGAGATTAGTGAATAAAATGAAAACGTATTGTACTGTATGTACTGTATGTACTGCACTGTAAGTCTGCATTCAATACTGATTCCAATCATATCTGTGAACGAAACGCTATTTAACCAAAATTATACATAAAGAGCAAACAGGAAACAGATCTAATGGTTGTTCGCATTTTATTTTTATTTTATAGCATTCCTTAAAGAACTTTCTGTCGCTCTGACTGAAAGGCCCATCCATTAAGAGATGCCTACAATTTATCACTTTTTGAGTTACAGTAAGAGCAGCGCTAAATCACAAAACCCCTGAAACCCCTGCAAAACACCTCACTTTCAATGCATATGCACTCAAAAGCAAAGCCAAACCATAGCTAAACATATTTAAACAGTTGTATTGAAAACTTTGAAGTAAGGGATGGCATGAATGGAATTAAATATTGAATGTATTGAATGTCGGCTTTCTATTTATTTATTCAGGTTAGGTTAGCCAAATTGATTTTTTGTTTTAATTATTTTATTATTATTATTATTATCAGAGGATTGAAAGCTCATAATTGTATCGAATAGTTTGAATGTTTAATTATGACGACAATACAGTACTGTCGGTGCCTTTAATTTCTGGTTTAGCTTTAATAATCTGTTTTGTTATTTGGTGTTATTATTTGACCGGATCTGAGTCAGAACAGTCAGAACAGTCAGAGCCGAGAGCACGTAAGACCAACAATAATGAGGTACTGGAGTCGAGTCTCAATAATAGTTAGGATTGTGTTATTAAAATTTAATGTTGATAAGAGAGCACAACTGATAATCATTGAGCCGTGCGCACTGTCATAAGCATATATCATAGCAGTCTAGTGCGAGCCTGCAATACGATTCGTGTGCTTCACCTGCGCCTGCATTGCATAAAACATGGTTCGCCTCTTCACTGCCACTCTCTATCTCTTCCAACGCTATCCATATCTGCTATTATATTATATAAACCAATTTTACGCAACTTTTATGCATTCATTAATATTGTGATCACTGGTGACTAATATTTTCTGAACTCAACTAATATTATAGCAAATCATTTATTTATTTATTTATTATTGTTTTTAATAAATTAATGCTTAAGAAAAGAGAAAGAAAATGTGTTATCGTTTTGAATAATATATGAGACAAATATTTTAGATATGCATTGGATGTAGTCTTTCAGCTTTGCACTGGTCATAGCGGTCAAGTTCACTGTTCACTTCTCAATACTGTGAACTTTTTTGTGATTCCTATTGATTTGGTGTTAGACATGAAAGCGTGCACACAGTGGTTGTACGACACCACCCATTCCACTGCTATGCTATTATGCATCCCATGACTATCTTTATGCTTGAATTCAAAATATATAATTAGCCCAAATCGGGCGGAACTCATCATCAACTATCACCAGTGCCTTTAAATGCACTGCACCGTAGCATCAATGCATGTGCACACATATTATGTATAGCACTCGGCCCTACTCGGCATCAAATCTATGACTGCTTAAAAGAGCATAACTTGCTCTCTCTCTCTCTCTCTCTCTCTCTCTCTCTCTCTCTCTCTCTCTCTCTCTCTCTCTCTCTCTCTCAAAAATGTACCGCAAATGCATCAAAACTTTTTTGCTGTTTCTCGAATTGGCTTAACATATGTTCTCTAGTTTTGAGGGCTTAGAGAAAAATAAGTATAAAAGCATTTTATGAATAATACTTTAAAGCATTTCTATTCTTATTCTATTAAAAGAAAAAAATAAAGCTATAGTCGAGAGAAGATTTCATTTTATTCCTGAGTTTTCTTTCTTTGTTGGCTTCGATGTAAAGCGTATTCTTTGTTTAGAAATACGTTTCCTATAATTCAATTAGTTTAGAGAAAACAAAGTAACTGTATTATATAAATAGATAGCTCATACTTGTTATTTGAGTAGTTCTTATCCAAATCCACAATAAATTATCGCATTTTTGATAACATATTTGTATTTAAGTTTAGAATTAAGTAATTCGTTAATAAATTTACTTTTTATGGTATTTTCTATTTATGATTATCTCCTCTCATATCAGTCGTTAGCAATGAATCATAATAGCGGTCGCGCCGTCAGACAGACTTTGAAGGTAAGGCAATAAAGATATGCTGTAAATAAGCCACCAGTCCTTTGCCTAATGCATACACTATTTGCCAACTATTTTCAGATTTTCTATCGACTTATTTAGAAAAATATTGTATTTTATTATATTCTATGAAAACTAAGTTTTCTTTTATTGATTTGCAATTAAAAAGATAATCAAAGTTAGGAACAGACTTATTGTACTGATTGTGCTCGAGTAGAATGAGTACTCTATACAAATCAAATTCACTGCAATAGACTGGACTGCACTAGTTGGCGCGTTTTGGTCATTACAAACGATATGCTTTGGCTTTTATATGTCACCCATTCATAGCGTGGTTTCCTTCGGTTCGAATAACTTCCTCCAATTCAGCTCAGTTTGCAATACACTCTCATTCAATGGTATAGACTATTGTATATGAGCTCTACTTTTGTTATGTTAATCATTGAAAAGAAGATGTTTTACTCATATTTATGTGTTATGGAAAGGGATATATTATTTTTGGTTTTGCAGTAAATTATTATATGTCTAACAATATTATGTTTGTTTAGAATAAGTTCTATTAAATCCTATAAATAGTTGAAAATAATTTTGACTAAAATTTTTTATTTGAATTTCAAATAATTATTTTTTATATACCATTAATAAGAGCACTAAAAATAAGGAGAATTATAAAAATATATTCTGGTTCTGTTTCTGGCTCTAACTCGTGCGTTAGGCGTTGAAAACATCAATTTTATACTCCATTCGTATTCTGCACTGTTGTGCCGAATGAATGTAGAAATTGATAATAAGCACTGTCAGTCCTGTCCTTTTCAAGCATTGTCTAACGAGTTGAAACTGGAATCCATATTCACGTCAACCGTTGACATGAATTTTGGCACAAATTCTTCCTAATGTTCATTCCTGTCCTTCAAATGCTATAATAATATCAAAGAAAGGCTTTGCTTAACATTTCGTGATTCGCTGTAATTATAGTTATGAGGGCTTAAAGTACAATAGATTTTCCACTTGCAGTGCTGGTTACCCCTCCATTTCCCAAATAATGGTGCATTAGATCGCTTCCTGGATACTCATCGACTCAGTCTCTGGACTCCAAAGAACAGAGACTTTTCAGTGACTAAAAGTCATCACAACTACAATGTTCTGAATCAGTGTTTATTAAAAATATTTAATATCGAAATACAATACAATACAAGACTACCCGGGATTAGATGAACTAAAGATACATCAATATGATAATGAATATAATATATATATTCGAATGCAAACAAATGTGGATACAGATAAATGAGGCTGAACTCGTTTTTAATTAATCTTGATCATTTAATAAATTTCAGAAAAATTTTGAATTAGCACTGATTAAGCCATAGATTTGAGCCCAAAATCAGTGCTAATTCTCTCAACAATTATATGACAACAATTCGAGAGAAAGAAATCATTGATTCAATACATTAGTGTTTTCTCTCGAGTATTCTCTGTCGGATCGATATGCGATCAATAAGTCCAGACACGACTCAAATGAAGAAAAATGGCTGATAATGAAGGACTCAATAAATATAGTGCTAGTCGTATCGGAACGGGTAATGCGCTTACGATAAACTCGTATTTTATGGAAATTATTCTTTTTTATTGTTAACTGTTTTTCCGTTCACTTCATATACTTAATTGATTTTTATCCGATATTTATTTGCGTTAAGAACATTGAAATGATGCTGAACAGACATGTGTTGCAGGAGTGGTATATTCCCAGATTTGGTGTGAATACAGTGCATGTGTGGTCTAATATTGTATTCGCACTTATTATTATCATACGTTTAATTCCTGATTCCTTTGTGCAAATGAGGATCATTTTGCACGCATTCCTATTTTATAGCATATTTCAGGCATAGCTTTGGCTCAGATTTAACGCTCAAGTGGTCAGAAGTGATTCAAGCGATTTGCCACTCAAACACGTACTGATTGACACTCACTGCTCACACAGTACTCACTGAGCAATATAAAAGATCAATACATTGGCTAAAGTTCACACCAGTTTAGTTTGCAGGACTCGGCACAGTTACTGTCGTTTAATTCAATTTTAATTTTATAATTAATTAAAAAAATATTTTCTTTTAAAAACTCTTTAATATTTCCAAAACAATTCGACCAAGCTCTTCCTTTTCTAGATCCAGATCCTCAGTAATGTCCAAAATTATCTTTTAATGTCTGCAAAACTTTGAAATGACTATTCATTGTCTCTAATTTTCAAGTACCCAGTAGTAATTAAAACTTCGAAAGAATTAGGTTATTTCAAAATACATCCCTGGATTATATTTCAAATTGTTAGCACATAATACAATCAGAATATCTCTGTCTGTCTCTGATCTGAAGTTAGCTGATTAACAAAAATAATGATTTGCCTCCAATAGTGCACAGATAACTTTTATAGACACGATTCATAAGATCAGCTTTCCCATGCTTAAAGATCAGCTAGGAAAGACAAACTGGTCAATTTGAAAACTTAAGAGTTGCTAACGATTTGCAATTAAAAGACAGCATTTCTTTCTATTCTATTCTCTTGTTATTTGAAATGTTTTTAATGTTTAAAAAATTTTAATCTTTGTATTTCCTGGAGCTCTAGAATGAGTCCAAAGCGTATATTTCAATGAATTTATTTGGGATTAATCTGAAATGTATTGAAAACTAATGATTTGGCAGCGAATGATTGACAGGTTTGACCGGAAATTTAAGAAAGGTTTGCGTAAGTGTTGCTGAAATTGAGTTTTGAAGCGAACATAAATCGTAGGTTTAGTTTCAGATTTAATCTGTCAGTACTTCTGATGTTTTATGTGTGGACTCTATGAGAGGAAAAGCCTAAATACAAACACACAGTTATCTAATATGCATAAGAGGTAACTCATGAGCAAAATCTGTGCGCTATTGCCTAACGTATAGTACAATATAGAGTATAAGAGTATTCGCTCTTCTATTATATTTAGACGAATAAAAGCATTTCATAGAAGGAATGACACGAGAAATCGCTTTAGAATATCAGAAGTGTTTTTCGGATATTTCACATATATTTTGAGTGTATGTCCAATGTATGGCATCGTTCAGAGGCATGGCATTGCATGGTATGGTATGGTATCGTATGCTATCGTAGCCTTCGTATCAATAGAATCAATAGAGTCTAGTCTTTAGGAGTCTTTATTGACAGCATCACAGCTCAAATGCATTAAAGAGAGAGAGTATACAGTATGCCATACAGTATACCCAATATTGTCTACATCTCTCCAGAGTAACTGTTCTCTACTCTTCTCTTCTCTACTGTAGTCTACCTCACAGTCATAGTCACAATCATAGTCTCCAAAATCAATATTTTTGTGCTGCGATCGATATGAAGCTGAGCTAAAAGCAGATGCACTTTAGAGGAGAGCGTATAGCGTAGAGCAGATGCACTTTTAATGCGTCTACTCATACATAACATATTATGTTCACTCAGTTTTTCACTGAATATCTATTTGCAAAACTAAAGTCAACTCTAACTCAACTCTCGCTTCTTCTCTCGTTAACAATGAATGCGAAAGTGAATCCAGTTTTCGCTCTTTTAGAGATGACTACAGTTTTTAGTGCAGAATTGAATTTAGTTTTTATCCGAAAATGAAATGAGTCGGGTCAGATTGGATTGGAATAACAGTGTCATATGCAGGACAGACGCCAATGCATTGGGTGGTCCTATGCCTATGCCTGTGCCTCTGCTTGTGTACGTTGTCTTGCGAGTCGAGTCATGAAGAAGACTTGTATTTCCAATCAGACTCGACTCGACTCGACTTTTAGCAGTCAGTCTTCACGTCTTCAATGTCTTCAACTTTTAGTGCTATAGAGTCTGGTCGGCGCCACAGAACTAGAAAGTTGTTTTCGATGCCAAATATTATTACAAATAAAATATTCAATTTCTTAAGCCTTATCTAAATAGTATTTAGAACTAAAAAAGCATTACTTAAATAAAACAGAACTGTTTGCCCAATGCCTGTACTCCTGTACTGCCTGTACGGATGCAGAGCTGCACAGCTCACAACTGATTTACATTTTCATATTTTATTTGCTTATTTCAATATATGAGCAAAGCATGAGAACAGTGACCACCCTCTCCCTGCTCTCTCTCTCTCTCTCTCTCTCTCTCTCTCTCTCTCTCTCTCTCTCTCTCTCGCATTGCACAGACAGAGAGAGCATTCGGCAAAAGATCAAAAGCCGAGTGAATGGGAGAGAGATAGAGATCTGTTGCACCAAAGATCGTAGAGTCAGCTATAGAGAGCTGTCGGCTTTCTTGGCATTACTGGCCCCGGGCTTCTTAAGTGAGTGTTGTGAACCCACTATTGCCTCTAATGATCCCTAAGATAGCGTTAAAGATAACGAAAGGACTTTTTACTATTTTCCGCTCTTTATTGTCTGTGCACTAAATCTATAACGCGTTGTGTCGTAAGCGATGTCTAATGTCAGAAATGATCAAACGAGCCAACCATCCGATCCTCCTTCACCTTATCAGTAGCTCTACTCATCATAGTTATGCCACAATCTAAATGTCCCGTCTATTCCGTCTGAATCCTAACCGCTCGCCATTCAATTTGTCGCCAATTCTTCCTCTGGTCAATAATGCTCTAAACACATCCAGTGCCAATAGCACTGGTAGCATAGTAACAAATAAATAATATTGGGTAGATTGAGAAATTGCGATCACATTTCTCTCCTAAGATTTATTCAGTCATAGATTTGATTATATGTTTTTAATCATTGAATCATTCAATTAAATATTACATAAATTCTTTGAGTCATTTATTTTTTAATGAAACCATACTTTTCTCCTTAGCTCTCATTAGTTTTTCACTCTATCGCTGCCTTTCCTCTCATTAATCAATTTCCAGTTTTTATGTTGACTCACAATAAAGATTAGCTTCAAATGAATGAGTGTTACAAAAATTTAATGACAAAAAAACTTGAATTCTCTTGAAATGATATGACGGACCGATTCAATAAAATATCTTAAATTATATAAGAAATCCAATTGAATTGTAATTATCTTTAATTAAACACAAATTAAATTCAGTTTCAGTTTTCCTAATCATTATTTATATAAAATTAAATTAATTTTTACAGATTATGACCACAAGACTGTCAGACTTCAGAACATTTTCTTTGATTAGAAAATCAATTAAATGAATAAATTGAAATATTTTATAAAAACTAAATACCATATCGTCTATGAATTAAATCAATTGATTCATATTTTTCTAAGTTTTGAATATTTATTGAATTTTTAACATAAATATACATTTCTAAGAGTGAATAAACTATGATATGTTGATAGCTTCCATAAGCCAGCAGTTTTAACTTGACCAGGAATATCTTTTCAGGTGATAGAGAAGAAGAAAAATGCCTCCAATATCTCCATAAATGTAAGTAATTGAACTAAATACCAGTCTCAATTAAACCAAGTTTTCCAACTCTTTAAATTACCTCAAATGTCAGATTGAAAATAATTGCCAATAATTGCCAACGACTTCCTTATCTGTTAGAAACCTAAGCCAAACAAAGCCAACGAAAGCAACGAAACAAACCTAATATTTGATTGTATTTGAAAATAAAATCATTCGATCGGAAGGCGAAACAAGAATTCAAAAAATATATAAATTCTAATACTTTTATTAAATTTGCCTCAATTTAGAACTTAATTGATATCACATTATCATTATCCAGGTTAATTCGTAATGTTTTCATTTTGTATAAAAAAACATTTGATTTCAATTAAAAAATATTGCAATTAATAAAAATATTCGAATCATCATTGAGTAAAGTAAAGCACATTTTATATACAGTTTTGACAATTCATTTGTAATCAAACACCAAAATAAAATGTTCGCAGAAATCGTATTTTAGATTTTTGAATTTGCCAATGACCAGGAACACAATTACAACTTTTGCTCAGTTAAATCGGATTTTGTCTCTCATTTATAAGTAATTGATAATAAAGATGAGAAGATGTGGGTCATAATCATAACGTATAAAAAATCATAGTTTAGAGACATTTCTGAAAATTCACTATAAATTATACAAGCTCATTCATTGCTCATCTTTTCCAAATATCTCTAAACTAAAGATTATTTAAGGGTTGAACTAATCGTAAAGAACTAAATTGAATACAAAACGTAGTCATATACGTAAAAATCATCAGGGTTCAATTTTCGCTGATTTATTTGACACAAATATATTTCAAATGAGTTTTTATGAATATTTCAAAGCATTGATGGGCAGAGGAGGAACTATGGTATGAAATCCCCCTGGATTTTGATCGAGGATCGCCCCTAGAATTTTGGCTGAAGGCTACTCCCCTGGAGTTGGTCGGAGAAAAAAATGTTGTCGATATCAAAAAAATTGCGCAAAAATTTAAAAATCACATTTTTTGGCCGAATATTTTTGATCAGATTTTTATGATATTTGATTAAATTACGGTTAAATTTGAGTGAATTGCCTTTAATCTAGCTTGATTTAACAAAATTTGAGCTAAATTACATTGTTTGGTCTACAATTATCATGATTTAAATGACGTTATTTTTGTACGGAATATAAAAATTTAGCGCTGATTCAAAAAAATCCCCTACCTGAATCCCTCCTGGGAAAATTGGCAAAATTGCGCAATTCATGCCGCCTGGCGTCGAGAAGTCTGCCCGCCTCTGATTTCAAATACTAATATAAATAAAACTAAGCCGGGGGGGGAAGACAAAATTGTTTGGGATCAGAATGCGACAGACGATCAGCACTGCTATCGTATTATTCTTATTCATAAGATTTGAGTTGAGCAATGATCAGGCGAAGTTCGTCCTCTATTCTGTTGCAGTATCTTATGAATCTTCCAAAGACATCAAAAGACTCCGATTCAAATATAAGTTGGTCAGTGAGGGGTTTGAAGTGTGGTCTTCGTGAGCGGTATTAACTAATTTGTCATTCAGTCGACTTGTTTTACGACAATCCGACTCCTATTCAGCTCTCAGTTATTGCCTTACAGTTTATGGCTATCTGTTGCCCATTCCTAAGCAATTATAATGCCTTTTATTTCTTCACTCACTCGACGGCACGTATACTCATTAGGCTATATGAGTCGTATGGATGAGTCCATACCAGACCCGCCCATGTTTTCGTACTGTCTTTACAGAAGCGCTTCAAATGATATTTTCATTATTATTATTACATTCTTTTGAATAAACATTTTAGTCATAATCGAACTGAACTGAACTGAACTGGAATGGAATGGAATCGATCATCAGTTTACCCAAAATACTTGAGATTTATATCCAGTTAATTACTCGAAAAAATTAATATTACCTATTACAAATAAATTTAGCCAAAAAGAAAGAACAAATTCAAAGTGAATTCAGATATATAAGTGAAATGTCATTTTTGGAATATTATTATGTTTTTATTGTTCAACCAGTAATTAAAATTCGATCTTGATACTTTATTGCTTTATATTCATATGCAATCACTGATAAGAGCAATTATACACTTCAAGTATACAGAGTAGTTTTAAATTACATTTATTGACTAAAAGTGAATGCATTAGATTTGGATTTTTATTTGAAAAAATCTAATAATTCTAAATTTTTTTAGAAGCATATAGATTTGATAATGTACCCTCCACCCTCAATATGAAAGAGAGGAGGAGGAGGAGGAGGAGGAGGTGGAGAGAGAGAGAGAGAGAGAGAGAGAGAGAGAGAGAGAGAGAGAGAGAGACGGTTTAAAAAACATTAAAATGGAGCATGGTACTAAAGTCATGAATGAATCATATAATATCTGTCTCCTAATACTAGCTTCTATGGAATATCTTTCTCATTTTAATACTACAGTATGTTCAAATGGGTATAAATTTTTCTATCATGTTTTTATGAAACTACTGCTACACTACAAAGTATTATTATTATCGAGGTTATAATTAGCTAAAGCAACGTAAATATAGTTAGATTTAATAAAATAAAAGATAAAAGAATAAGCCAAAGGGAAGTTAGTAAGCTTTTATTTTCTACTGGGAATGGGTTTTCATAAAATTTAAGATTCAATCCAGTTGACTTATCTAGTTTATAATTTTATTATTTCAGTGAAAATCTGCAGTCATGTTAATTCAACCTAAGCATTGTTTGAATTAAGAATTTAAAAAGAGGAGTTAAAGTAAAACAGTTTAGTCTTGTTTATTATATTATTGTTATTCTGTGTTATATTTTTCTTAAGTAAATATTTGAAATACAATACAATAGCAATCAAAGAGTAAATATGAGTGCAATAAATATCAACTGTTCTGAATGTTATCGTAAAGATTGCATAAAATATACTGTATTTTGCAGTGAATACTGAGTACAGTAACGGCACTAATACTGCGCATAAATATTCTTATTGTAAATCATTTTTAGTAAATATAACTGATTTCCAGATCTTTGTTCACTATTCAAATCTCACTTGAATTGTTCAAATTGACCCGGGATCAAATTCAATTCATTTGTTTTTTCCAATACTAATTAAAATCAATTAATTTAGTAGGCAGTGAGTTTCGAACTACCATGATGGATCAACGAATCAATGAAGCGAGGTAATTCTATGCGCTATCCAGTGATGACTTTTAGGCAAAACATTGATTCAAACGAATGTATTTCTAATGACAATTGAATTCTGTCTTACGATTAAACAATGATTTTTACTTTTGACAAAAAGCAGTTACTGGTTATGGCAATTAGCCAGTTCCAATCATTTATATAACTATTGCCTATATATTGCATGGCTTATAAAATTCAATATAATCCAGATATCGTCTAAAATAAATTGAAAGACATTCGAAACAATCGAAGACTTGTGAGTCGTTTATACCGATTCCCTAAGGGATGACCAAAAATATATGTCAACGTATTAATCATTTTTCATTGCTCATTGCACTCATTGAATTAGACCTTGATCATTGCTAGTACTTATATAAATAACTGTAACGACATAATTAAAAGTATAATTATTTGCAGTTATATTTCACACAGTTTTCAAATAATTTATTTGTTTATAAGATTTAAAGAGAATATTATTTTTCTAACCAAATGCGAGCTTCAGTTCAATACTATACGAAAAAGTGATTTGAAATAGAAATTGAAATAATGATTGTATTCACAGAAAAGAGTAAAATATAAATAATATGTAAAATTGAAGAGAAAAGGATGCAATCATTTGTTTCTTATTCGAGTAGAGCATACCTCACAAAAAAATGGAAAGTAATCCATAATAAGGCGGTTCTAAACCTGCTTTATATAATTCCTTCCATTCCTTTACTATTGGTTGTCGGGACTCAAGAATAGGCGTAACGAAGAAAAGGCATGACTTGGGTATATGTTGGTATGCGAGCACCGAATTAACTAACAGTGCCATCAACTATACAGAGCGTATGTTATATCGAAAAACCCGAATAATGTTTGGCCAAAAATTTTCATTTTGAACATTGGAGTAGAGATTGACTTAGATTTGAAGCCATATTCTTCTGAGTGTTAGGATTATTCAGAATTTGAAAAGAATTTAAAAATAGGCGTAAATATGATATATGTTTAATATGTGGAGAACAAGATCTATTTGTACCGATTGTATTCTTTGATGACTTCAACTGAGCCACCTATAGAGCCGATCATTTTGTAAACCCTTTGTTGGCTTTTGTCTATTTGGAGAGAACTACAGAACTGTATACTTGGCTATTGAAGAGAAGTCTTTTTTGCCATTTTTGTAAAACCTTTGGTCTTATTGTTGTAAATACATATTTAGAAGAGGCAGAAGAGGCAGCTGTGCTCATACTGTTGGCACAATTCATAGCTGTGCTCATACAGTATTAGTGCTCATACAGTACAGTATGTATACCGTATACGGTATGTGCTTACAGTGCTTACAGTGCATACAGTGCAACAATATCTGCATTGATTGTGTGCCATATTTGCCTACAAAAGACATGCACTGAACACAACAATTCTTCAAATCTTTAGAAAACTATTATTTGAAAACTCTGGCTGTGGAAGAGATGAATGAGGAAAAGATAGTAGCACTGGTACACTGTAGCACTTGACACACCTAACATTGACTGGCTGTCAGAAAGTGAATGCCTTCCACTAAATAGTTATACTTTTATTAGTTATACTCTTTTGATGGACAATACCTATTCAGTTGCTTGACTTCATTCCCACAATAAAGACATCAATTTTTCAAATAAAGAATTTTAGATTTGAATGAAATAAATAAAGAAATCAATTAATAAATTAGTCGTTATTTTACTATAATTACTGCAATCGAGTAATTATTTTCTTTTTCATCTCTTATTAAACAAGTTTTTGTGTCTTTGAATACAAATTATTTTACAATTGGCTAAAATGAAAATCAATTCCAAAATTATTGATATATTTTTTACAATAAATTCAATGAAAAGCTATCAATAATTATAACTGCAATGAATTAATGTACAAAAACTGAATGATAGGTTTGTTTTTATCTAAAAAATAGCTTTTTTTGTTTTTTGTTTAAGCAAACAATATTGTGGACAACATATTCATAAAAAGATTGTTTTAATTATTATTTTCTAAATTATATATCTTTTGTTTTGAAGGCTTTCTTTATAAATGACTTAAAAGGAAATAAAATGCAGAGAAATAATAGAATTTACAATATAGTGGTTCACATGCCTCAGGAACTAACAGTGTGATTGCAGTTATGACATTGTTCTCTTCATTCGCTGGTACAGGGGCTCGATAGGTCAGAGGACAGGTTGCTCGGAGGTTGATGCATGTCTTGCTCTGTTCACAGACAAATCAATTTGTTTGAAAATATTTGCTTATATTCAGAAAATTATTCCAATTTACCTAAATATGACAATGGAGTACAGGGGCCCGTCGGTGGCCCGTGCAGTGATGACATGGATGTGTCATTTGGTGGTATATCCGTATAGCCGTGCATCTGACCAACCAATAAGAATGTCATTTGAATTAATTTTATTAAAATAATATCAATTAATATCAGAAAATATATTAGAAGTGGAATTCAATTGACTGAGACTTTCAAATATTGTTCAGTTAAATGAACTGGATATAATAATGGTCACAGGAAACTATTGCTTGCAAAATCAGATTGGTCAAAAGAATTTGACCTAAAAGTGTCTGAAGAATGCGATCAAAAAGTAAAGCCGAAAACATTTGTCTGAGAACCAAGTTTTGACATCATTTGTATAAGTACTGTATGCAAGCATTGCACCCAGGACAGCACAGGACAGGACAGCACAGAAGAGTATGCTATACGTCTAGTCTGGTCATCACTGATAGTATGGCGACTACTTTTAAGGGGAATTTGCAGATCAGTTGCTTTGCGAGTGAATGTCTGAGCAATGGCTAAGGAATGGCTAAGGAATGGCTAAATGAGGCGTTTTCTGTATTATATCAAATGTAATATTTCTTTCCGAAGTGTTGGCATCGCATTGGAACTGACGTCTGACCTAATCTCCCGCTGACTTTCATATCTGAAATTATATATATTTCAAAGAGCTTTTCAAATGAAGATCTGATAGTAAAACAAGTATTAGAGCAGAAAATAAATACTTATTCAGAAAATTTCTTAAATTTATTTTTCAATTATGAAACAAAAATATAGCAATTAATTATAATGTAGTTAATAAAGTATATGTGCAAGGGTGTAATTAATAAATTATATAATGAAATGACTTTCTCTTTAATAACACTTTTTGTTTTTCCAAAACAATTAGCAATGAATGAAAAATTGTTTATTAATTATATATTTAATTGCTTTGAAAGTATGTCATTTGAATTACAGGTAATAAAAAAGTTGAGAAAATATATTTTTTCGGATTTATGTCTATTGAAATAAAAATTTCTTTTCGGTTCACTTTTCTTAAGTTTTACAGTAATATGAAGTCAGAATGAAAAGAAAAAAAGTGAAAAGAGTGCTGGATCAATTAGTGCTCAAACGTTTGGCTCAATTTTTATTATGTGATTATTTTCTCTTAACTGTAATTTTGTTATATCTGTTAGCAATCGAATCAAACAATTGAATGAATTTATTTCCAAAAGATTTAATCAATGGCTTGACTGTACAGACAAATAAATGGATAGGGTAAAGTGCACAAAATTACATTGATCCAAACCAACAAAGATCTGGACTATCATTGAAAAAAATTATTGATTCTATAAATTCTGATTCAATTAATTGGATGAAAGAAATTCAGATAAAGTCATAAAAATATATTTATACAAGAGATCAATGATTTTGCCATTCGGTTGGTCTGCACACTCGGTGTCATTTTTATGCAACTCCAGTATAGCTTATTTTAATTGAGAGCAAAGCAACAGAATATGTATTTTAATTAATATTATTTTATTCGGTTTTTTGTTTGTATATTATTTTTTTTATATTATTTCAAATATTTGAAGATAAATAAAAAAAAAATATCTATCCGTGCGATACATATGAATGAGTGGATTCGTATAATTCGGCTCAAAGTTTGTGTATTTGATATTTTTGATTCGTTTTTTAGCTTCAACTCAAGTCAAGCCAGAGTTGCATTGCATTGAAGCAATCTTTTGCAGCAATGATATGATATTATGACGCCGTAAGGGATTCTCTCCTTTGTTTGTATACTATAATTGGGTTTCGGTGTTTCGGTGGGTCAACAATCAATGATAGCTAACAATTCACGATATGTCACATAAAAAAGTAAATCACAGGCAATGTTGGATTATCTCTCCCGAGACTAGCCTCTGGGCTGTTGGTTCTGGCCATACGTAATGTTTGTGCACAGAGTTTGACACAAAATCATTGCACAATCATCTTATTTCTGGTATGGATTTGGTTCCCAACTCTCTGTTTATTTTAGAGCAACCTTTCTATCGATGACTTCTCTATAAAATTAGATCTTTTTTTATAAGCTCTAAATCAGAAGAAAACATAGAAAACATACGAATAATTTGTTTTCCTTTGCTTTCAGCGATATTTGAAATAATAATATATTTTTTTGTGAATTCTATTCTGAATTTCAGCAAAGATTTGAATAGAGTTCGTATTTATTTAACATTTGATCACATTTTGCGAACACTTTTTCTGTGATCACAATCACAACTATTAATATTTTTCTAAGAAATCTGCAATCGATTTGATTTATTTTCAATTCATTCAAATATATTCCGACAAAGAATGTCCGAAATATTTGGAAACAAATATAATAATAATTTTGTCGAAAGATTAAAGAGAATGAGAAGAAGAATACCTGCGATTGCGAGCAATAAAAGGCAATAATTTTGAAATAAAATAAAGGGTTTGTTGGGTTTGGGGCCATAACGGGACACAACAATAACAAGACTATTGTAAGACAATTGTCGGTGAATTGAGTTTATGACTGTTTATGGAAAGGCAGAGCAATAGACAATCCAAACGAATCCATACCTGACTAACGAGTTGTTGAAAATGAGACGCATTCGGATCAATGTCAGGTTGTAATGCATAATCTGCCAGTGCTTTCCAAGGAGGCTGGTAGGTTTGTACTTCGAGTGGATTTACTTGTATTGGACTTTCGTGACGAACTGGACTGGTGGCGATCAGGGGTACGCCACGCATAGATGACAGCGTCAATTGTCTTCCGTCCTAAACAGCAAAACATATATTTTTTATTAACTTTTTGTTTGCAAAGCCTATACTACTTAGAGATCTGTATTGCGTTCATAAAACTCTCTCTATATGTATGAGAAGCCGACTCTACTGTACTTCAATCATAACATTCTTGACTTGACTTTTATTTTCGACTCCTAGAGCTGGCCCTCTAATAACTGGGCTTTCATTGATCTCGACTATGAATGCATGCATAATAATAGAGCTTTAATTGTATTATTTAAGATATACTGCATAATCAATATGTATTACTCGATCTGATGTGTGTTTCAAATAATAATATTTAAATAATAATAATTTCTAATCAATGGACTACATGATAGGCCCTACCGGGGAATATTCGGTTGTGTAATCAGAATCACTGAATGCGACCATTGAGTACTGTGGATATGAAAAATA
This sequence comes from Eueremaeus valkanovi, assembly GCA_034693305.1. NCBI lineage: Eukaryota > Metazoa > Arthropoda > Arachnida > Sarcoptiformes > Eremaeidae > Eueremaeus > Eueremaeus valkanovi. Next base: position 20,671 of record JAQIWA010000123.1, on the reverse strand, counting down.
AAACAAAAATATAATAAATTATATAAAATATTTGACAATTTTTGGTCGCTTTCTATACAATATATTCATTATTTATATTATGTTTAGTAAAGAGAAAAATAAAATAATAATAATAATAGTGATAGTAGTAGTAGTAGTAGTAGTGGCAGTAGTGGTAGTAGTAGTGGTAGTATTAGAGTATTAGTAAAAGTAGTTCCCATCGAAAAAATTATGCACAAAAAATGATCTGAGCTTAGGGTCTGATAGCAAACATAGCAATAGTCATTAGTCACTGTGATTTGTAGATCTGGCAAAAGTGGAGTACAGGTAAAATTGAAGGTTCGCGTGACACACGTGACTGACACGCGTTACGCGCAACCACACAGACAATAGATTAGATCAGTCACTATCCTCTATGTCAGTATTCCTAGCCCAGGCATCACTATAGTAGGGCTATATGTGTGTGAGACACGCAAACCATAATGTAATAATATAGTGGAACGTACTCTACAGCACAGTATAGATTGGCAGACCTTTCTCTCTCTCCGCTATTTTTTCCACTTTTTCAGAGAAAAGGAATCTTTTAGTGAACGAGGAATAAAAACATTTAATGAACTCAACTATAATACAGAGCGAATACAACGACAAGTTTGGCTGACATTGAGAATATACAAAAGCCGATAATTCCCAAGTTTTATATACTGGCACGTGTAGTGCAGGCCTCACTCCTGCACAGAGACACGCGCCTAAGTAGGACCAACATTGCCTACATTGCCAGTTGGGAGCCCAACCAACATAAGCACACATCAAATGGATGTGAAATACATAGATCTGAGTTTGAATTGGTTTGTTGTGTAACGCATATCATATGCACTTATGCTCCAGTACTGTACTGTACTGTTCAGTGTCTACAGTGCTCTACAGTTCTGTACAATTCTCTACATTCTGTAAACTACAGTAAAGTTGATTTCGCTGTGCTCTGCGTGTCATGAGAACCTAACACAACAGAGCACCCAGGCACAATTCTGACAACTCTTCTCTACATTGTACAGAGTGCACTTGGCTCTACTCTCAGCTCTTGTGCAACTCTACTTGAGCACACAATCATCGGCTGTGCACAATGATCGGGCGCTCTATGATTATTATGATTCTTATTATCACTATTATTGTTAAAACCATTTTTAGTCTTCCATTCTTCCAATGGATGACTAGATGTTCACAATTACCTAGACTTAAAATCGAGCTGCGCTGAGCTGTCAGTCTGCAAAAGACCAGCTTAAGTGCAATTCAGTACTTAAATGGCAATTATTGTCGACCGACTGCTGTAAGCATTAAAGTGTTTGATTCGATTAGAAATATATTTTCAAATCGTATTTCTGATACGTTTTGACATTTTTCAGTCGCTATTCTTTGCCCGAAAAAGGAATAATTAAATTACAGACAATTGAAAGATCTCTGCACTTCTCTGTCAGTCGACTCTTCTCTACTGTTCTCTACTGTTCTGTTCTGTTCTGTTCGGCGCTTCAATAACAAGCGATACGCTTCGTCTCCTCTGCACTGGTATCTAACCCATGCTATTACTAGTGCACGGCTTTGAGTCTTCATTCGACCTCTCACTGCACCAGAGCTGTGCACTGTTCCTGTGCCAGAGCTCTGCATGACTCACATCTAAAAGATCCGAATTTGAGAGCAGTTCTGCTAAATTTAAAACATTCTGAGACTCGAGTCGTAAATAATAACATCTATTCGACACCAAAGCTATACAGCTATACAGCTATACCTCCTCTACTCAGCTCTACTGTACATACGTTTACTCTAAGAGCATAACTCTCTTTCAAATCAATCTTTTTCACAGAATTTTTACAATAATTTGTCTCAAATATAAATACGTCCTATTATTCGGTTTAAATACTGTATAAATGTATTAAAACGTATAAATAATAATTAAAAGTATTCGGAGTATATATTCATAAAATTAAATCATGGCTTAAGGGCATTGAATTTTGAAGACTATTCTGTTTAAGGGTTTGTTGACTCAAATATCACTACAGAATTCACACAATGACTGAATCAATCCATTATTTACTGTATAATACATTAATAACAAGATTACTGTCTCTAAAATAAGTTATAATATTATATAATTTTATTATTCAATTCACAAAATCCTATTAAATATTATGCTATTGTTTACAAATTTTATCTTATCTAACATTCTAAGTGATTACAGAAGATCTATAAGTGGTATCTATGACCAGGGTAAATATAATATTTTAGATGAGAATATTATAATTTTGTTTTGTATGAAATTTATTCAAAAGAAATCGATTGCTTTGACGTTTTTTAAAATAACAAATGTTTAGTCAAGTCTGCCAATGAGGACTGGCTGAGGGATATTAATCTCTAATATTCCAGGACAATTTCGGATTGGTATTTATGTAATCAACAATTGATAATTCATGCAGGATAACTCATACAAGAAAACGAAAAATTCTCAATTATTTTGGTTTTGATTTTTTTTATAGACATTAGAATAAAGTAAAACAGAGTTTGAATTATATTATACAGAAATGCATACACGATATGAATGTGAAGAATAGATAAATCAAAGCGAAATGTTTGCAATAATTCATATTATTTGCTTATTTTGGAGTAAATGCGTTCAAACATTTATTTGAGGCACTGATAGTTACACTTGAATTTCGGTGATTTATTTGTTTGGCCACTGTATCCATAACAATGACAAATAGCTTCAATGCATTTATCTGTGCTATTGTTTTGTTGACTCACTTTATTCCATACGACACTAACGTCAGAACAAATATGAGAAAAGTAAGAGAGAGTCAGTATATCTGTAAATGAATTGCCGTCTGATTTGTGATTCGCTCCACTGATATAATTCTCGGGAGAGGGAGGGAGGGAGAGAGAGAGAGAGAGAGAGAGAGAGAGAGAGAGAGAGAGAGAGAACTGTTTGATGCTTGGGCCCAGTGTAGGCCCACACGGCTCACGGCTTCTCAAGATAACCATCTTTTCTGTTCGGAGCTATGCCTGTGAAGAGAAGCTCAAGCCCTCAATCAATTAGGGTAACGCTAGTTTTGAGCCATTGTGCACAACCATCTGCCCAGATATCACATCTACCCAATACTACATACGATGAGATCATATGGTTGCACATCACTCCGGACAGTAATGATTGCGCCGATAGAAATATTATAATTTGAGTGATTGATAAAATTAATTGTACGGATAGACTGATAGACTGTTATTCAATAACATGACTGGCATTTGTTGGAGACTAACATACCTTAGAGCCAAAGCACAGCTATATTCGGATATTCAAAGCACTTGAGCTGACTTACAATGTAATGTATTTTAATATTGAGAATACAATACCGAATATTTTTCTACTGCACTACTAGTTGTCAAATAAGCTCTTTTTATAAGCCATCGGAAAAGCCTTCGCTTAACATAATTTTGTGTATCATTTGAAATATGCGAAGTGACAGAACCCCCGGAGACATATTAGGTTCTCGTTACTCATCATTACGCTATTAATATTTGAAAAGAGGCGATGCCTTGCCATTAGAATGCATTGGATTCGGTGCCAATTGGTTAGAGACAGAGCACACAGAGGGGACTCGACTCTTGTGAAACAAAGGTAGATAAGAGTGAGAGAGAAATGTGTTTAGAGAGATGATGGTTAGGATGGGTCGTATGGTAACAAGATAAGGATAAAGGTACTTCCATTGTAGCTATGTTTTCCATGTAATGTTGGGAGGAGAGCCATGCTGTAAGAGTACAGCACATAGAGCACAAACACTACATGTCCACTGGGACTATTGGAGTGCATGGAAAAGCATCAGCACTAGACTGTTGTTTAATCTCATAAAGAACCCAGTTGGATGCAGTGCTGCTGCCATTCTGACAGTGCCATAGCTGACAGAGCTGGCAATGTGTTCCCTATATCTAATAATTAATCTCATTATAAGGCATAAACCAATTTATTTGTGCAATACTTGTGAGCAATAGTTTTGCACAACATTTGAATCTATATATAGCCTTAGTTTATATACACATTCAGTACATACTGTATATACTGTTCAGTTCAATACTGTTCACTGCTTTTATAGTTAGCTTTGTGTTTGTATTGAAAGGCATGCCATTAGAAGAGGATAGAAATGCAATACTTGTTCTCAATAGATGTATGGAAGGCACAGGCATAGGCACAGGCACATAGATATACGGTTGACCAATTCAGTCGGCAGAGAAGAGTGAGAGAGAGCTGAGCATTAAAAGGGAGCTCTTTCTGGTTTTTCTACGCACTTATACAATAAAAGAGATCCAGTTCTGGCTGTTTGTGTCTATACGGCTATACATTTTGGCACAACTATTGCCAAAGAGATTGTGTAAAGCGATTCACTAAAAAACATTCGCTAATGTGTAGCCCTTTATGAGTGAAAACGTATGAAAAAGTGCTTTTAAGGCAAGCATTTGCTCTCAAATATGACTAGTATTATGGCATTCAATACAGTATACGGATTGCTATATTGAAACGGCGTCTTCTCACACATTCATCCCATATTACAACTGTACTTGTTAGCACTCAAGCACCAGTACTGTTAGGGTCAGCACAGCGATCAAATGCGTGCATTATTTAACACAACAAAAATTATTCCCTAATAGTCTAACAATTTTTTTAATGCATTTTTTCTTAAGCGCACAAAAGATTTTAAGGCAAAGAAAAAATTCTTTTAATGCGAATTTAGACAAACAATTTGGCAGTGAATATGCATTAGCGCTAAAAATTGTTTGAAACACAAACTCTGGCTACTGTTCGTCGTCACCATCAGAGGTGTAACGTTAGATCATAGGCCATACAAGCCATACAAGACTACATGTCATACTCTGTGCAGACCGAACCATGCAATACAATCTGTACAATCTGTACTATCTCAATTTGTGAACATAATTCGCTCCATTTCTCAGTCTTTAATTATATTCGCGAAGAAAGAGATTCTCAGTTTATGTTACCTATCGTTCCCTAATAGGAGTTCATTCTCAGCACAAATATATAGCTTTATAGCACTTATACACTTCTCCCACAAAATGATAAATTGCTCCAAAAGTTACCAAAAATCTAAATCTTATAGAATATCTCAGATGTAGTTCATATGAAATCATATGTACCTGCTTATACACTATTCGAGAAGATATTTGTTCTTGCCGATTATTTGCCAAGTTTGTGCTGAAAGTTTAGACTTTTCCTAATTTCGACTATTTATGGGCTAAAACTCATTTATCAACTTTTGTTTTGTTTGTGATTTTATGCATACAATCAAAACCAATGGAAACAAACGTTTCGTTTACTTATTGGGTTTCATTAATTATAGCCTCAAGTCTTGCCTACGTATGCATAATATGGAGAAAATTATATAATTATATGAATAAAAAATATTTATAATTTATAATTAGTTAATTACCAGAAAAAATTGCTATTCATTAGATTTCTTACTCCAATAGATTTTAGATTCAGTGCTGAGTTTGGGCTATGCTATACGTGATCTTTGCTATACATGTGCTATACTTTATACGTATAGAGCATTGTATGGAAGTCTAAATCAGAACCCAAACCCGCATCAATTCCCTGTCCGACCCGTCTTTAATATGCGAAACACTTTCATAGAATGACTCAATAGGATGACGAATAAAATAGATGCAGGGCATGTTTATTTTGTAAGCTCAGTTATTTATTGCACACGGATTGGATAGGGTTTAGAAATTGATTGTAATTTCGTAAGAGTTTAAACAGTTATTCCGAAAGTTGATGCTATAATTGTAGTGAACTGGGAATGACTTAATGACTGAATGACTTAATGCCTTACCTTCTCTTGCTGTTGGATTTGCTTCATTAAAATACTTCTCTTCTTGTCTTTGCATCTCTTGTTTTGAAACCTTTATTGAAAGTAAAAATCATATAATTCTTATTTCACTTGATTTGATTGAATTGTAAGTGAATAGAATCCATACCAGACTCTGATAACCCTGGGTGATAGTCCTGTCATTTCGACTAATTGTTCTTTCATGAGAGCATCTGGACGTGGATTGGCATTATAGCACGTTCTCAATGTATGCAATTGTTTCTCATTTAACACAGTTCTCACTCGAGTTGGCTTATGTTCAGCACTCTGTTTATGAATACTGTGTCGACCAGATTCTCGGGGTCGGCCTATTGGCATCGGCCTATCGGCGGTAGCTTTGGATTCAAACAATTAATTTCAATTAAACTCATTTATAAAATATAATCAATTATTTGAAACATTGTCAGAGTTTTGCACGAATTCAATGATTTGCTATATATTCTGCTATTGATTCGCAAAATAGGTTAAACAAGAGTTGGTCTAAACGTAACGTAAAACTAAGCAAACGTTTGCTTTAATTAAGCATACATTTAGTCAAACATTGGCTCAGATTTCGCGTCTCGCGTGTGAACAGATCAGGTGTTCAAATATTATGGTTCGGTTCCTTATATCGGTATTATATGTACTACAGTCTCAATGTGTGACTGACTGTATGAGTGCCTCAGCTCCAGACAGACAGTGCGGGAGAGAGAGAGTCCATCTTCTCCTCCCTATACACACAGAAAACAATATTTACTTTTTTGAATGTCCTTTCAGTTAGAGTAGAGCTGAAGCACTCATACAGTATATTGAATTGAATTTTGCCAACACCTCATTTGAGGCACCAGTGCTTATTTAATGAGTGAGCACAGAATCAATCAGACATACTCTCAAACCTTATACTGTAGTCTGAATTCAAACTGAAATTCACTCAACACTCGATTTAGAAGAGAAATGAATTATATTAATGGTATTAATGGTTGCAATACTTTATTTCATATATTTTATTATTTCGTAATCTATGGTATTGTCAGTCAATAGCAGTAAAATCCTGTTATTCGATAAATTGAGCTGACACACTTTTGACACACTAATCTGGGTGAAACAATTGAGAAAAGTAAGAAATATTCAGACATTTTACCTGCCATTTGAAGATGTGGTGCAGAATCGGGTGAAATACTGTTGCCATTAATATCACTATTGGCAGCATTAGGACCATTGCCCAGAGATATACCATTAGCTCCGTTGCCATCTTTATCTATACTAGTTATGGGACCGCTTTTCTCTATAACCTCATGATCTGCCTATAAGAGTAAGAAAATAAATAAAAATAAGTTTAAAACTGAATTAATTTGAAATTCGTTACAGACTTTGCAGAAGAGGCCGTCGTCTCTGAGTGCGAACTCGTCTCCTCTGGTTAGTTGTCGCGAACATGCAATACATCGGAAGCAGTCGATGTGATATATCTTATTCCTGGCTCTCATTACTAAATCACTTTTGCTGAAACTCTTTGAACAGTTGGCGCATTTTGCACCGAATAACCTGAGCATAAAATAATTCATAGCAATTAGATTTGGATTGATTTTTCTGATTATTGTCTACTTTTATATTTAAATAAAGAGTTGAGAACCCATTAAAATGCAAAAGAATTGGTTTATTGTCGATATTTTCAAGTAAATTGAGAATCGATTACAACAATCAAGTCGTCTGTTTTGTTATATTATTTATTTTTCATAACTCATGCAATAAACGAATAAAACTGTAAAACAGACGCAAATGGCAATCAAAAAATATTTCTTATTTAGTTATGAAAATAGTGTATACAAACTGATACTGGTTATTTATGCTCTTTCAACATTTAAGAATTTGCATATTTGAAAATTAAGATTAATTTTATTATTATAATAATATGTCTTATAATATATATAAATAATTTTGTGTTCTTTACAAATGAATCAAATTATCAATAATATGTTGCACACAGTTTCACATTTATTTATTTGAATAAATTCAAGATCGTTTTTATTGTGAAACAAGCGAATTTAATATGCAATCACCAAGGGCGAATGGCGTCAGTCTTAGATATAAACCAATTTTGGTGATCATAATTATATGACTGCAAGAAGTCATTTAACTTAAAGAAAGAAATAATTTTTTCTCCGATATATTCTATGCGATAATTAACTCTAAATGAATCGATTACTTGCCATACAAACAAACTTTTCGAAGACCTGAGAGGTTTTTTAATTACTTTTTTGTCTCTTCAGTTCAGTATAAGTACTGAATTGTCTCAAAAATTTTTATACTCTTTTAATGAGCTATAAAAGGATTAATAAAAAATAAAACATTTCAGTTCTGTATAAAAAAGGAAAAATACTCTTCAGTTTGAAGGCTTAAATCATTTGAGTCGATAAGAATTCCTGTTTTCCAAAGTTAGAGCAATGCTATGCAGAATATACATACATGTATTATATATTATACACTACAGTATACAACTAAATATTAATATTATATAAAATTCTGCAGCATTTTGTAACAGTCTGGGAGAGAGAGAGAGAGAGAGAGAGAGAGAGAGAGAGAGAGAGAGAGAGAGAGAATTTTCTACAATTTGTATTGGAATGACAAACAACAGTACAAATCGGCTCTTACTTTAAGATTGATTAGACTCTTATAAGACGAAACACTTATGAGAAACGGATATTTACAGAGAAGAATCATTTATTATAATTATCTCTAAAGAATCACAATATCTGTTGTTCTGTTGTTCGTTCGTTTCCAACATTACTGTATATTCCAGTGAATCAGTTCATTCATTCTCATCATATCATATGCTTATTCATAAACATTAATCAATATATTATTTATTTGACTCTTAAATAGAAAAATATTAAAAGAAATTGTTTTGTTATCGATTTGTAACAAATAAATAATAGAAAATTGAAGAGTATATGAGATTGAATGATAAAACTTCTGGATCTCTTCTAATTTGCATTCATATTATTTATATAAATTCAGATATTTTAATGAAGAAAAACAAATTTTATCTCTTTCTTAAACTCATTAAAATTCTTCGATAAATAAATGAATATTTTTATAATAAATGCAAAATTAAAGTATTTATAATATTTATGATATAATGATGGAAATGCCAATTTGAGCACCTACATACAATTTATGCAATGGCTGATCAACTTTGGTTTTTTCCAACTCTCAGGAAATTATCAAATATTAAGGAAAAAATAAATACTTATTATTCTATTCTATTGATATACAGTATAACATCTAAAGCTCATTCGGCAATGTTAGTTGCTACAATTATGAAATATTTCAATTGTACTGCAATTTCATACTTCAACTGAAATGATCAGTAAATTATTTATTTTTAAAGTCTTCTAAAGCAAGCCTTGAATGATATAAAAAACAATTAATTATTTGAATTTAATTCATAGATAATTGAGTTGTGATAAACGGGAATCGATTGAAAGTCGGATTTATCGATGCATTCATTCACTTAATGAATAATCATTGAACAGATGTTTGTGAACCGGGTCTAACGCATACGCAAAGGCAAAGGCATAGGAATAGGCATATGGATAGGCACAGGCATACGTGTTAGGCATAGTCTGTTTGAAGCCAAAAGTGTATACTCTGTACAGTCTGTACAGTACTGTATATCGTATGGAATTGTGAATAGAGTTGTGAAACATGTGAGACAGAGAGGCATTATAGACATTATAGTGATTATAGTGATTAATTGGATCCTTATATCCTTATTTCAAATAAACTTTAACATTTACACATCTGAGTGGTTCGTCATCTTAACGCGATAAGCGGCTCATTTAGAACCGATTAGGCTTTTGTTGACTTCTCAATAGAGTGCTAGTTATGAAACACTTCGCAAGAGATGCTTGAAATACAACACCGATTTGTGCATAAATGTTATGCGAACTCAGATTATTATACCAATACTAATGCTATTGTTATTAACATTATTATCGATGTTATATCGCATTTATCAAAGCCTTAAATAAACTCAAGTCTTAATAGAGACAGAGAATAGCAAAACAAACAAAACAATCATTAATACAATATATTGAGTCTAAAAAATAGGAAATTAGGATTTGATTCGTTATAATAAATAATATTGACTTTTATTATTCAACTATAAACCAAATGTTGCCGATTTCAATATTACGTCTAAACCCTGTTCAGCCCATGCCCAAACACAATTCTTTCCTCTAATATGACCATGAAGCAAATGAAAATATATTTATTAATTTTTTAAAGCAAGTATACCAGCTTGCTTACTTGAAATTATTATGTAGTTATTATTGATACAGTTCTAAAAGACTGTTTAAAGTGTATTTTGAAGTGGATCAATCTAAAAAATAACCCTGATAATTATGTTAACTATAAAGTCTGTCAATAGTCAAACTCAAACCGGACCCGAATCCATATGAATGGGTTATTGATGTTTATTATCTCTACTTTCAAGTGATTACTGAATAGAATAATCAATGAATGCTTAATTCAATGGTTATTATAAAAAAATTTATTCTTTTGAAATACATTTAAACAAATTATTGTTTCAAACCGATAATAAGAGAGGAACTAAGGTATGCAATATAATGGCCTGAATGTTGCAAAAGTGAAGAAGTGGTACGAAAAAGCATTCGTCTCAACAATAATAATAATAATAATAATAATATTGAACAATAAGCCACTTAAGCCAGTCCTTGACGAGTGAGTGTCTAACATAACATAATAAGTTGTAATTTAAGTTTATATACAGTACTATATAGTGATTGTATTGACTAAAACCAAAGTCAAAGTCTTTCATCATTACGAGCACTCTCTGAGATTAGTCGATGAATTATAGCCAGTTATGTATGGCTTTTGCGCCTAAAGTTCTGTCAATCTCTCTCTTCATTGCAAGTCTTTGTCTTCACTGCCTATTCGTTCGCAAAAATTCCTTATTTTTTGGTTATTTGATTGGTTTGGCTGTGAGTGCAATGGTTTGGCGCCATTCATATCTGTAGTAAAGCCATAATAAAGATGTATGAAAGATGATGTTTGCTTTAGGCAGTCATGCCATTGATGCCATTGATGCCAGTGATGCCAATGATGCCTCTCTTCTCTCATTCAAAGCCCCTTTCATTCATTCTGATTCAGAGCCTATGAATTATTCACTATATATACTGTATATAAACAGTGTAACCGATGGGTTAGTCTCACTCATATCGCTTGCCTCAGCAAAACTAACAACTCTGTGGTTTGAATTTTAAATCTCATAACACAGGCCTCAAAACTACTTTTTTAGACTTCTGCCCCCTTTCCCGAACACTTTTAAAATAAACTTAAGATAACTTTTATGCGTTGGACCTATACTTCTGCCTATGCGAGCAATGCGAGTGAAAAATAATTTATATGAAAATATTTTTACTTTTCATAAAAATATATTAATTTTTATCTAAAAATATTAATGCTTTAATTCATATGGAATGAGCGTTCGGTAATTTTATTACACAAATCAAAACTATTAAACAAATCACTTTCGATGCACAGAAATACTAATTCTCATCGCACTTATTGCACGTTTGAAACTTGTTTTCTTTCACTATTAAGAAAAATTTGTGCAAATTTCTGTCATTTGATCGCAATGTTCGCAATGTTTTGATTTTTCAATTATTATATAATAGTAATGAAATCGTGGAAACGATGCAAAAGAATTCAATAAAAAAAAGTCTGAATTTGTTGGGAAAAAGAGCCGAAACAGTGATTGAAAATTAAGTTAACATTGAATTCTGTAATTATTCATAAAAGGATATTCACATCATTGCAGAGACAAATCAGACAAATCTGAATCTCATTGCTAACAATCTTATGCCAATCAAATTGTTTCATACATTTTAATGTCACATCAATTCCATTAATATTCTCAAAGCATTACAAATATTTCAATAAACAGTTTCCAGTATTTAGAAGTAAAAAGAAGCAAAAATTGCAGCGATTTTTTCAGAGATAAGTTACGCGAAAAAGTTGTTTAATAGAGTCATTAGAATAAAAAATATTTAGTATTCAAAACTTATATTCTAATCGACGGATAATTAAGAATTTTATGATTTATTATACTTAAGATTTATAACTTTAGTCAACAAAATGATAGGAAAATGTTTTTTACGCAAATAGAGTCAACATTTGTATAAATAAAATGTTTGAAAAAGTAATATAAATATAAATATATTTATAATTTTAAACTTAATTTATCACATATTCGAAAGGCATATAATTAATGATAATTTTAGGTCAAATTTTAGTTTTGGTGCCAAACTGATGCACTCATATCTACACTGGAGTGCTGGAGTGATGCACTGGTGCACTGATACTGTACTGTATGTTTATTTTAGTCAGTCATAACTCTATGCACAGTTAAGAGAGACATACCTTAAATAATCGCGTTTGCAGTAAGTCTTGCCATCCCTTACAAAGCAAGTACACGACTCATCCAGGAATTGATGACAATCAGCACATTTAAGGCAGGCCGCGTGCCATTCCAGGTCTGGTGACACGCGTAATATGTACTGATCATATATTTGCGAACCACATCCAACGCACAGTGCAATTCTTGGCCATTTCCCTTCAAGATTAATCATTTTATTCCAATTGTTATATCATATGAATAGCAAATAGAGATAGAAATAGACATTAATATTAATAGTTTAACAGCTAATTAAGGTGTGGCTCAAAAATATCGCAGCGATTATTATACTGTCATTTAGTACAGAGATATTGTGCAAAGAGAATAGCAGTGTATATATAGCAGTGAAATATTAGGACTAAGAGAGTGGAGAAGGTCTGGAGAGGAGAGACTGATAAGCAAAGCGTCGCCACTAGATTGACAATCGCTCTGTGCAAACGGTGGTGACAGTCGTCAGTCGACAGTCGCCGCCGCACTATTGCTCTCCCTCTCCCTCTCTCTCTCACACACACACAGATCTCTCGCCTGATCTCTGCATCTCTTTCTCCCTGTCCTCAATCGAGACTTACTTTGAGGCGATGTTTGCGATTCGGCCATATTATTGCAGTCGTCCAACGGTGCGGTGGATGAGATTCCAACGGTGGTCAGTGAGGGCGAAATTTTGACTGCAGTTGTGATACACTTTATTTCCGAAATATTTGAATTTCTGTTTCACAGAAGTAATGCACTGAATCTGAATCTGAATCTGATTGCTCTCTATCTGCTATAGAAGTACAGAAACGGATAGAGATTTGTGTTAATTATGAGAACGAATCCAATGAACACATAGTTATCGCCAATAATATGAATTGAATTGTAATCGTATTAAAGCTGAACACAAGCACACAATCGCTGTCACAATGGGTTCATATAAAGAGTCGCATCATTTCAATGCAGAACTTGTACCGAAGACAAGAGTCATGTGGAGTAAGGTTTCATAACTGGGTTGAGAACATCATAACTGAGCTAATAGTTGACATGATTTGCAAGTGCCAGCTCAGGACAAGTGGCACGCGTTGATCCACAACATTTTTCTCACTGCAATCTTCACTCCCATTTGTGACGCCTTTCCTTCAGACTCCGACAGCCAATCATATGCTTAAGTTGAAAGTCGATACCAGTTATGTCGGGTGCCATTGGATACGCTCACGCCTATACTCGCGCAGACAGAGCTATTCAGTTGGAAAAAGATGTGCAAAACTGCATCACAGACTCTGGCGAAACACCTGACCATTGAAGACAATGTGTCGTCTCTCGAGTATTAGACCAGATCTGAGCTCAGGGTTGTAAATAATTTTGTTCGTCTCCACTATTATTGAACACCTGTTTATTACCCCCAGCTTTGAAACCGGGTTAGTTTTACCCTTCAATACGAATGGCAAAAGCAATATATTTAGAGTCTGTAGAGCTCACCCATGTATGCACATACACATTAATGTGTGTACAGTCAGTCTCCGAATTAGACTAAGACGGATATACTGAGCAAAACCCAGACTTGTCTTTAAGAGTCATTCAAACAGTTTTTAACAATTTTTCTGCTATTAATAATTGGACCGCAAATGAGTGGAAATGGTCTGAAGTAAGCATTGAATTAACAAAGAATGACAATACGTCTGAACACTTCATCTCTTATAATATCCGTTGATATACTGTATACTCAACTACTGTAACAGTATTTGCAGTGATTTGTAGTCAACACAAGTGAATGTACAATAGATTCTTGATATCCGTGCGAAGCAAACGGTTTTGCACTCATTATATGCCAATCGGTTCCACGTAGTCATACACTCATATAAACTGTACTAAACGTTAGAATTGAAATGAAGTGAAGGAAAGAATGCATTTGAGGACTGGGAGAACGACTGAAAAAATAACAAGTGGGTGAATATACAATAGGATGAATCAGGCAGAAAAGCAATGCTTTGACATACGCCCGATTAGCTCACTATAAGCATCCAATGTTAACCTTTCAAACGAACGCCGATATATTTGTCTATATTTATGTCTGGCTAACAATCACCTAAGACTGATCCGACACCGAACTGTCTCACTTTATTCACCGTTTCTTTCTCTCCATTTGTCCATTCGTTGGATCGAATTCACACAAAAGAAACTAAAAATATATTAGTTTTACATTTGCTTTATATGTGTGTTATATTCTGCAAAAGAAGTACTTTATATATGAAAAATCAAAAATGAACAAATGAACAGGGTTTTCGGCAAAAGTAGTAAAAGTTCCTTAAAAATAGTACCAATATATATGTGATCCAAGTATTCTTTGCTGTTTTGTAATCACTTTTACGAATCACATCACATGCATAGCAATGTCATTGTCTTTTGTAACTTTATATAATAACTATTTAATAGGTGATTGTGGTCGGGAGGGTTGGGAGCCAACTGTGACTCAAGAATTAAACCGAATTAGAGTCACTAATATGTGACACATGATTATTGCAATGCCTTAGATTCGCAACACTTCTTATACAGTATGTATGAAATTGGTCCTAATAAAGCAAGCTTGTATTAAAGCCAGCTAAATTCGACAATGCTATGTGGCTTTGGCACAAATTGTAAGCAATAATGGATACCAAAATGTCCCTGTTCATAATTGTAAAATTGATCGAAACAATCGAAATAATTACTGCTTTTATAGCACATTTGGACTTTTCTACTACTTTTCAAGAGTTCGTAATTATTTATAAATCAAAAGTAACTTTTGACACAAAGACTGCAAGAGTCAAGTTGAACACCTATTTTATTAGTGAGAAATAATAATATGCCAGGGTGAGAAAGAGGTTCCAAGGAAGGTTAACCATCTGAAGTTCAGATTGGAAAACTCCATTTTTTGCTACTGTCGACCAGGGTATGAGATGGATATGACTTAGCATTCATTTCATACGAATAACAACAAATCTATTCAAAAATTAGAGATGAATTCAATGATAGAATGAATTTTTAGTCTAATTTAAAAAAATAGATTTCACAGATTGTGTCACATATTTGAGAATTTTAGTTCAAATTATTTATTCAAATAATAAATGAAAATAAGAGCCCAAAAAAGAAAGTGCTTTAAAGTTCGATAAGAAAAGCGAAATACTATCCAATAATTAGGAAAACTCTGAAATTTTTATTATATATTTGTGACGTCAGTGCACCTGAGGTCAAGTAGACTCGGATTCCTCGAAAATCTGATTTACATTAAGAATTTCATTAAAATTATTGAAGCAAAACATTTGCAGCATATGATAACGTATAAAGTACATAGATGTCTGCTGTAGATGTACTGTACAAGCTATATCAATATATGCAAGCTCAATTCACAAAAGATTTGTTTAATAATATGTAAAAATAAATCATAAACAGGAATACTATCTGAAAAATACAGACTTATTGAATACAACCCAATACAGGACTGTATAGATCTCGCAACTGAAGGCAAATTTGTCAATTGGTGAGACCCTGGCCCTGGCATTACACCAGGGATAAAATTCTTAAAATTTCTATTCTGTTCACAACTTGTTTTGCTTTGATTTCTCGATAAAGAAATCCAATAATGAGTTTATTGCAAACAAACAGTCTATTCGTCTTTGCTCGTACACTTTCATACATTGTGGTCGATGTTGTCGTATACCCAGTACAGTATACCCAGTCCTTTATTCACTGCTTTCTATTTTCTTGTGTATATCTCATACTATCGAATGATAATTCAGACGTAAAGCTCATAAAGTCTAAGCAAATGAATGTCTTCATTGAAATGAGACTATGGATGTGACTCTGCGGGGCGTCAGAGCTAAGCCATATTTGCCAAAAAGATCAGGTCTTTGTGTGATCTCTATTCTAGCATTCAATCACTACTACCTGTGGTCTAAATGTCTCTCTCATTCAACAATATTCTTAACTCTCATTCAAGTCTTATTCAAATTAGTTGAAAGTATATTAAGATCACTAACTTCTGAATAGAGACCTATTTATAGTGGTTTCGCGAAATATAATACAAATTCTAAATACTGTTTACTTAACCAAAAGTCTTATTCTTATAAAATCAATAAATACTGGCATAGAATCCATTGCTTTACAAATATTTTAATTTTGAATTCATCGGAAAAATTCCGTTTGTTATGGATTTCTCTGCTTTATTGTTGGTTATAATGGATAACATTGTGAGTCGAAAGTAAAAGTTTAAAAGAAGTAGTATTTTCTATATTTAATTATAGCTTAAATATTAGTTATAAACTCATTAGTGATTACTTAGATTTGTTAATACAGTATATACTGTATGACAAACAAACATAAAATACAATTCATGCATATTCTGGTGATATTTCAATTTAATGCGAGCACTGTATTCATTAAAGTGTCAATTGGGCCCACAATAGCACATGTTATGCAGTTTATACTCAGTTGGTTTGTGTAACACTCGGTTACGACCTGTCTCTGCATCTCTACACTACACTGTAGACTACTGTACTGTTCTTCGCTCCCCCGATGCAGTTCCTCAACCATGCAATCCATGCATCGATGAGCTCGGAATAGAAACTTTTGTAGATTAAATTTAGAGACCCCTTGCCTGGCCTCCCCTCCCCTCCCAAAGAACAATCCAAAGTGATTGTTATAAAAAACAAGGTTTGCCTCTATGTTAGCAACGCTTCGCACAAAAAGAGTATACAGTATTGCAACAGATGTGTGATGTGCTGCCCATTGACTCTGTGCTGCTGTGCTCTTCACTTGGGATCAGAATCACAATTTGATGTTGACTTGTAGTAGAAATTAATTCGTTTCGTGTCCTATAACTGTTCAATCAGCCGAACATTCACTACAATTATGAGCACAACTATTATTGAAAATCATTTTCGTGCGAAAGTTATGCATATTATCGATGAAAGTCTATTATAAGCTCTGACTCTAACTTTTGTGGCCTCTCTTTGCTCTCATCTAATTAATCAAATCAATTCTCTTAATATATCCATCACATTTCATCAGCACTCATGCATTTGTTCATTTGATTCATTTTCGCTTTCTTTCTGCTCTTTCCGCTCCATTAAACACATTAAATATACTTTCATTACAACCCATACACCAGACTCTCATACACTTTACTCCATTGGCTCTCAATGTTCGCTCCATTCGACCACAAATTCAATTCTAACATATAGTCTATAAGTTGTGAATTAATACGATTTATTCAAATTATTTATTTTTATAATCAATAAAATAAACGAATCTAATAATCAATGCATAGAAATAAAAAAGAAAATAATTTAGCCTAAAAATAGTTATCAGTCATCATTTGCAGACGACTTTCCATCTGTTTAAACATGTGATAGTTCAATTGTCTCGACAAGTTTAATTTATCTAGGTAATGTGCAGTTCTTCAGTACCCTTCAGATCTTATCATCAAAGTCTGCCGGTTCCTCTCTATTGCATTTCAATTTTATTGTTTTCTTTTGTTAAGCTTTCAATTCTTATCAACACTTATATGAAGTTGAGATCAATTTAATTACTTATTAATCGAAATTTATTTGAAGTTTGAATTTGATATAAGAATACAATGAATATACTGTAGACGTAAGACAATTGAACATTAGTTCAATGCAAACAATGCATTACATACTTTGGGAAACTGAATATACTGTATGTGCAGTACGTTGTCATAAATGAACAATAGGGTAAAGTGCAGTAAAGCCGTGATTTGCGTACATTTATTGTTACTCCACTCGGATCTGGAATTGATGTTTCAAACAAATCCGTCTCATCTCCTAATGTCTTCTCTACTGTACTGTACAGTCATTCAAATGATTTTCATAATAAAGGCATTTCAATGAAGCAAAACATAAACACAACGGACTGTATATATAAGTATAGATTTGCCACTCAATTGCCATATACTCATGAGGTGACCAGGGGGTCATTCGTAAGGACTAGAAATTTTTGTTATATTTGATAAATATATCATTAGGAATATAGAATTTATATTTGTTTATTATCAAGGTTAATCGTCATATTTCAACGGTATTTCAAACGACACTTGAAAAATGTTTTGAAAATTCAAGAGTCAGAACCATTTATGGACACCAAGATTGTATGGTTGAGTCGTATAAATTATTAGACCCTAAAGAACAATGTGCAAAGCTGCCACAGCTGGCACATTTTTTTGATAATTTGAAAGACCTTGAGGAGAGGAGATCAAAAATTGCTGCGACATCTAGTGTGCGACCATTTTTACTTTCAGTTAATTCATTTTCATTGATTCCTGGTAAAATTTTGAGGAAAACTAGTCATGTAGTCAGGGTTTTTGGGGTTGAAATTTTACATAAATTGCACTGAAATATTTCACTGCCAAAAAAATATCTTTCATTGAATGGAAAAAATCTGAAATTTTTAGCAAAACCACGTGTTTTTAGTTTTAAATTCAATATTTAGCATTTGCAACCCTGAGTATGTGGATTAAGTTAAATGTTTAAGGGTTCACACTTAGATTCGTCAATACATATTATATTTTGACTAGGGCAGAAATGGCTTGTGGGCGCGCAAGGTTCTTTGAAGCAGCCAACTTGGTTACACAACTTGGTCATCTATGTATAGACGACACACACATATCCGTACAGAATATCTCTGGAAAGAGTTGAACAAAACCTTATATTTCGTATCCACTGGTCGTAAACCCCTCAGCAGTCGATTCCGTTTGGATCACTTCCCCAGTGAAGGAACACATCCGGAGTGACCGGAAAGTACATCAATTGCTTTCTATGCAAAGCTATTGAATTATTTTTCTGTTCTATTCGTTCTATTTTTCTGTTCATCTCTTGTTTTCAACTCTTTCTTATGTCAGCTCATTCTCAATGATATCCCATTCAAATGACTTTGGGTTTAATAACACCCGAATCCTATTTTGTGATATTCTATATTTTGCTCGCAATTTATGAAAACTGAAGTAAAACTATTAAAGCATATTATATTCGCTAATCTCTGGCGCGAAAGGCATTTGTAGAGAACATTAATCATAGCCTCTATTGTTATTATACAATTTAATTTAGTCAAAATTCCTGAATGATCCAGGGAAATTTTTTTTCTCTAAAATGAACCAGTATTCTTCCCTGATTACAAAAATATAACACTTAACCTGGGGAAAAGTAGGGAAGAAAGGTTTCGCAGGGGGGTTAGAAATCTCTATGGGATTTCCCATTATAAAAATAAATTGTTCTAAAAATACTCCTGGTGCTTCCTGGCTCATATTGATCTCTAATGACCATGCTTAGTGCCCACATTGCTTATTTTTGAATTATCAAGCATAATTTAAAAGATATCGGATTAACCAATATTTTGCTGACACGATATGCAAAAGTGTTCAAAATTGTAAGTATACGGACAGTATGGACAGTATGGACAGTATGAATGCATTATTAATCTTTGCACTAATCAATTCATAAAAAGCAACAAATAAGACGTGACACTGTAAAGTGAATCATACCAAGTGCCGTTATACCCAGGGTATACTAAGGGTATAAGTTTTAGTTTTAAACTGTACGTAAGTAAGGTTTTAAAAATTATATGTTATTGATTGGGTATATTTGATTATAAACCAGCACCACTAGTATTCTTAGACTTACGATTAGTTATAGCGGCAAACATATCAAGCTAGTTATCAACAAATATAAAACAGATAAAACTTGGAATGTATGGCAAATTTATAATTAGTATAAAAGATAAGAATTTGATTGAAATATTTGATGCTTTAATTTATTTGTAAAATTGTTGTGCATTTATAATAATGAGTTCTAATAGCAGTAAACCGAAAAACTTATTCAATTGAAACTAAATGACAAGTTTTACAGAAATTAAAAGAATTTAATGGTAATCAATCATTAACAAGTAGAAGTACTGGTGTTTCACCAAGTGTAATTCAAAATTGGGCAAAACAGGTGATAAGTTTTAATGAAATTAAAGGTAATATTTATTTTTTAAATTGTTGGTTGTTTAACAAGTCATATGATATTTAATTGTATAAATTGCTTAATATTTGAGTTTTTGAAAATAAAGTACCCATGTTTCATAAAACTTCTTGATTCACTTTACAAATGCCAGTAGCCACCAGGTAGCTTTTCGAGGAACTGGTAGAATTCACTCAGAACGGGACGACATAGTATAGAAATGACTTCTAACTCGTAAGGAATAATATAACCAATGAATCAGAGATAGGCAATGGAGGGCACAGGTGGGGGTAACCCCCCCTGTGATTTTGGATTTTGGCTGACCCCCCCTCTGATTTTCGATGATTTTG
>JAQIWA010000122.1:0-49025 GCA_034693305.1 Eueremaeus valkanovi | reverse complement strand
TGTCAGATGTTAAACTAAATTAGAGAAAAATATAAATTTAATTAATTATATAATTTTGTTAACACTTTAGTCCAAAAAAAAATTAAGAGCTTTTCAAACAAACTGTATATCAGATAAAATTAAATTAAACAAAATTGAATTAAAATCTCATCTTCGCACAATTCTGGCACAATCTGTTATAATCAGTGTTATATTGATTTTGCATCAGAAATAAATGGGAAAATAATAATTTTTTATACTGAAAACAATTAGACATAATTTGCTTATAATTTATTAGTAGTAATGAATAAATTGGCCAAAAGTTATTGAAAGTTAAAAAAATTAAGAAAGGTCTTTTTGTTGTCAAATGCATTCATATGAAAATCCGTCGCTTTCTTATTCTTAGGCATTCATATAATATCTATTGTGTTATAATCGCTGCAAAATAATTGCACAGAAATTAGAAATTAATAAAAAAAATAATTAAACAAAATATTATTTAAAAATAATTTTATTGTTTAATTAGTCGATTACGTGACTGACTGTAAAGAATTTTCTGTTAATAATGCAGTCACTCCTCAATTAAGGCTTTTCTCTGCCTTGACTTACATTGGGTATATTGTCGAATGGAAACATAAGCCAGGTTTAATCAAGCGTAAATAATGCTTACACAGACGCATTTTTATTATTTAAAGCCGGGTGTTTAGACCATCTGTCTCATTTAGTTTGAGAACTTTATATATTGATCTTGGTTATCTCAATATTGTGAATATTATCTCAATATTATCTTTAACCAGTATACTGTAGTTCCACTTATATTATGCCACTAAAAAATAAAGTGGATGAGCCTATTTTTATCAGAATTTTGTCTATACGTACAGGTTAACCATGATTATAATCAGCGAAGAGCAAAATTAGCCAAGTACAGTATCTCTCCATTGCTCCGTAAGTGAAGTTAAGCCAGATGAGATACCCTTTGTATAGCACAGGACGATTATCTTATACACATCTATACTGTTTCATTAAATGGTACCCGTTCTACCTTTTGTTCTCGGCTGATTTTATCAATAATTTATAAATATTAACTTTGTCCAATGTAACTTTCCCCTAAAGGTGTTTGACTGTATTATTATAATGAGTACACAACTCATGTGATCCGACATTGAAATATTCAATGACTTTTCAATTCTAAAGAAAAAATGAAAACAAAATCTAATTTTAAACAAAACTATTAAACAGTATATTTAGACGACTATTGACTCGAAACTAATAGTCGTTTTTTCATTTGACTGTTTGTATATGAAATCGTTGTTTTGAATGCATTTTCCATAATTTGTTCGATTCTATGTCAAGGGTTATTTAGTTGATAATTAACCAATCACAATTATGGCTAATTGAATAATGTGCATACGGATGTGTTGAATAATTTATTTTCAAATTACTACTGGTGCTTTAAGGCACAGATATTTCTACTCTGCATAAAAAATTGAATTTTTTTTACCAAGTGCATAATTCTTTATTCACATTCAAGACGATTATTTTTATTGAATAAGTAAATGGTACAGGACATTTCAGTAATTTTAATTTATTTACAAAAATGTTTATTAATTTTGTTTGACCTGGTACAACACAATAAATAATCGAAATATAATAAAACATTGATAAGCAAGCCTATTCAAAGTAGATTATAAACAAGTAAACAAGCACAATTATTATTGATAGCTTAGCCATAGCTTTTTTCATATTTTTTTGCATTTTATAATTATTTTTACAAATTTCCGACAAAATTAACAATAGTTTCAAAAAACAATTAAATTATAAACAGAAAGATCTGAAATAGAAATTATTAAATAATCTTGCTCGATTAGATTATGTTCTGGATAATTAGAAGAATCCAAACAATTTCAATCTAAACATTGAAATTATATTCCTTGGGCAGAGTGCAACTGGGCAGTTGTATGCACTCCCAGGCACAGTAGATGCCACAGTTGACGCACACATCCAGTTCCCTTAAATCGTTATACATGGCCAGGAAGCCACCCATTAAGGCGTCGCCGCAACCGCTCGTGTCCTTTATCTGTTCGTCTTTGATGGGCCGAATGGGAAACTCCTTGACCTCCTTCGACAACGATTTGGCCATTAATACGGGTTTCTCTTTGCGTGTGATTATGACAACGCGTCCGGACTTATAGCTGTTTGGAATCCTAGGGTTGCTGTATTGTATTTTGGGCTCGTCAGCCAGCAGCTTTGCCACAGTCTTTATGTCCGTGGTCTGAAATAAAAATTATACCTGGGCTATTAACACATTAAAAGTGTATGGATTGCAATATTGATACTATCTTTATGGCATTGAATAGATCATTATTGCAGTTAGTTTGTATCTAGGTAAGGTAACTAGTAGAGGAGACGGGCATGATTTTTCATTAATATTTTGGTCATCGACTAACGTTATAATATAATTGAAGAAAGGTCAGGTATATTTGTGACTCACGTGATATCCTTTCATAGTTGCGAAAGCAATGGCTTCAGACTGACTGCAGAACAGAAAGTCTATGTATTGAAACAAATCCGATATAACGCTCGAATACTTCTGCACCACATATACGGCACCTGAGGGTAAATGGAAGTCAATTTATAATTTTCAAACCGAGTAATTGTTTATCTATACTTAGATTGAAGAAGAAGTCCTTTCCCCATTCGTGGGCAAACTTTGCAAGGTACATAACACTTTCGGTCGAAACTGTTCAAGCAATAAATAATGCAATCAATATTAAGAGTAATAGATTTTAAAATATTAACCTGGGAGTTTTTGAACTTATTCTTAGTTTATTGAAAATTATATTAGGTTGAGTTACGAAAAAATCAAATTTTAACATGATTATTCACAACTTAGATCATGATGATGATCTACGCTAAATTTTGTCTATATATGCATTTTGGCTAAATTTAACCAATTTATAAGACAAATGGCGCCAAAGAATAAATTATGAATAATAGGAATATTTCTATAAATATTTACCATAACATCACTCAAGGATGTGCAAGGTGGTAGCGCTAGAATATGGTTTGAATTACATAATATTTTCCGGTGAAATGTTAGGCTATAATTCCAGTGTTAGCCTCAATTTGAGCAAAATGTTGTTACCCTGATGGATTATTTTAAGTAGGCTGATAACAAGCCTAATATTATAGAGCTTGCACATCTCTACTTGAAAAAATATCTAACTGTCAAAGAAATATTGTCTAAGCATTAATTGAAAAAAATATTTGTTGCAAAACATATTCAAAACGTATATATCTTATGCACAAAGAATTTCTTGGCTTTTAATGAATTGCTTGAGTCATACAAACAGAGCTATGTTTAAAAATAATTTCAATTTATTTGCGCGAACTGTAAACAAGATATATAATGAAAGCTAATATACAATTCCGTAAACTATATGTTAGGCATAAAAATAATTATTCATAAAAAATTGTGAATTTGATTACATTGACCCAATTGGCTGCTAATTAACTGGATCATACTGTTAATGATTTTTAGTCTATAAATGCTTTTAAGTAAATAATTATAGGAAATGTTTGTTAATATTTTATTCTTATGTGTAATTATCTTGGTTAAATTAGCATTTTGAAAATAGAATCATTGTCAATTTTATTGTATACATATTACTTATACATTTAATCTTGGATAAATAAATTTATAGATAATATTCATGTCGTTATTTTGTGTTAATATTAGACATAAATAGCTGAATTCACATACCAGGTATCATATGGCCGCTCAACACGATTACCTTGCTTCTTTCAATAAACATTTGATGGCCCTGAAGATGATGACTCATATTAAACGCTTTGCTTGCACCTATTCATATACAAATATTAATTGACATAGATAAAAAATATTGAAAATACAGTGTATAACCATAGTTATGAATATACAATTGGTTGAACATTAAAGCTCTATCTTAAATACAATATGAATTTGTGAAAATTTACCAGGATTGTGATAATCCATCTTAAATTTTTAAATTTTTCAGATTTAATATTCATCTGCAATATTCATAGCTTAGTATAATATCTGACTGAGACTATCTTGAATATTTTTTTTTGAATACAAGCATGTTAAAATAGTTGAAAGATCTAAATACTTGAAATATGCACTGTCTGCTTTTTAGAGTTTAACGACTTCATCTCATACGCCAAACAATTAGAAAAAGATTATTTTGATATATAAATGAAGTCATTTTGTTTATTGTCTTCTTATCTACTTTAAAATCTAACTGTTTATAATTGGCACCGACTCATCAAAATGTTCTACGTCGTACTATGAAAAGAACAATAACAAGTTGATGGCATTTAGCGTAAAGTTGAAAAAAATCAAACATTTTTGTGAAAAATTGATTAAATAAAATGTTTTAATTAGAAATTTAATTTGCTAGCATAATATTTGAGCAAGCCTATTTTTAAATGTGCACAAATTCTTTGATAAATGATTTTATTTTTAACCTATTCTGGATTCTAGAGCTCAAGAATCTGCTTATGTATCGAAATGTTCTTAATTTCATTTTAATTAAGAATACTATTCACTGAAAATTCAGTTCAAGATTAAGAATAAAATACTGGTTATCAGTGTTTTTGAGTTTAAACTTATTTTTAAAAGTCTATTAAAATTCTGGAAAATAATCTTATAATTCATTTTTCATGTTTTATTACTGAATTAATTTTGAAAATAACTTGTATTTTATGTATACAAAAAAGTTCTGTTGATTAATATTTTTCTGTGAAATACAGAAGTTTTCGCTCAAAGAATTTTTTTACGACTTTTTACACTTTAATTTAATTTATGGCTTTTGAATGAATGCATAAAATAAACTAAAATTTCATTCAATGTTAAACATTTGGAAAGAATTTTTACACAAAACCGAGAAATAATGTTAAGAATATTTAATAGTTTAACAGTGAATGTGTGTTCTTTGGCTAATCGTGTGGTTTCTCGAATTCAATTTCAACATAAGTTTATTATTAGAATTGTATACGGGTTCAATTTATTAGAATTCAAAAATGCAGCTTACTCAAATAATTTAAAAATTATTTATATCAAAATATGTGGATATTTATATAAAAAGTGCTTGAGCTAAAATATGGTCGTCACAAATCACTTTAAAGTAGTGGTGACTATATATTCTACACGTATTTTACAATAAATATAAATTAAAGGTAATAATACTGTAGTGCCAGTGTAGATTAGCATGCTAACTTGTACAGACAAAACTTAAAGTCCGTGAACGGTCCTGAATCATTAAGGGGATTAAAATATTTAGAAATGCAGAATAGATTGCAGTTATAATCCTTTATAATCCTTCTTATGACTCGAGTTCAAACACGGACTTTCTTCTCCTACTGTACGAATACCGTATCCATAGAATGCGCTTATATTTGAGACTCTATTCAATAGAACCTAAAACTTAGAGAACTCACGATAAGTTGGATTTAATTACTTTTCTTTCAAAATGTAACTGTGTCAGTTGATATTGGCTCATATTATACAGGGTTGTGCAATATTGCGCAAGTTTGTCAAAATTCAAGTTCTGAATGGTTGACAATTATGTTCTAGATTCAATTTGATACAGTTTAGCTATAGGTTATTCTTCAAACTAAGCAATTGCTTGATATGAAAAATAATGTCAACTTCTCAGCAATGATTGACAACAACAGCAGTCAATTACAGCTGAATTTGTGATGAATAGTCACATTCTGGCAGTCATTCATCGATTAACGCTCACAACTCACTCGATTGCATATGCGATGAAAGGACTTTGCATTCAAAAATCAATTATATGCTGATTGTTCTTAACCTCGATTGTTATGCAATCAACATATCTAATAGTGCGTAGACTCTTATGTCTAATTATGTCTTGCTCAATTTGCATTTCCAGACTTATATTCATTTCTATTCTCTAATTTATAGACAACAAGAGGATGTCTGAGAATAAAAAAATATTCAAAATATATTTTTTAGAAAGCTTTCAAACTCTGGACAACTAATTAAGATCGCATCAAACATTTGAGCAAGCTCAGAAGCACAAAGAAATGAACCAAATATACATTTATTTGTAATCTTTTGACTATAATTATAAATGCTGTAAAATTACACAAAAATGTGTAATAAGTAAACAGATATTTACCCAGATTACAAACAATAGACTTGTTTTTGCCGCCATTTGTGAAGAGTACGGCACAGGCACCGGTCTGCTTGTCCTCGCACTTCATATACTTCACGTTCAGACCATCCAATTTGACCTTTTGTGCCAATATTTGTCCGAAATAGTCGTTGCCAACTACGCCAAAAAAATTAGCAATGCCATTGTTCTTGCCCACAACCCACTGGGCATAACGCAGGGCATTCTGCACAGAACCGCCAGCAGAATATTCGATATCATATTTGTTCATAATATCGTCGAATAGGCCCTCGTGTTGAACCTCTGCCAAAATTTTGCCATTTTTTGGCAAATTATAGCTAAAAGAGTAATAAAATATTTATAAAAAAAATTATTCGAATATTTTATTCAATTAAAAAATTCACTTTTCACGCATTTTTTATACACTATTTGACGTTATCTAATAATTTGCTTTATTTTTAGTCTTTCGGTAAACAAAGTATTTTTGTTTTCAAAATCATCTTTTGATAGAAGTTTTTGCTTTAATTTTATCAATCATTCTATGATTTATTTCATTAGCGTATAATTGAGCTCTGCTTTTATGATGAATGTAGATCTGAACCTTGGTATAGTTATCATGTTTCATAGTGTTTCAAAATAGTCCTGACTCTATCTCTTTATATGCAATAATTAGGACAAATGTCTAGAATTAAGAATAAATAAAACAAGAATTGTCTTAAAATTATTTAATTTTTGTTTAAAAGAAAAGTGAATTATTTTTCTTATTTTTTATTATCTGAGCAAGCAATTATCTCAGTTATTGAATTTACTTTTATCCAGTCTAATCAGGAATTTTTTAAAACAATATGTTTCTTGATTATTCAATGAAATTTGGATATTAATCCTGAATAAATATATACCGTAATCAGGTGAGATTATTAAAATGTTTATCTAAGATTGTCAAGTTAAATTTAACAGCCTGATAATTTTTTAATTGCAATTATATGTTGTTCTAAGTTATAAATCTATTTAAATGTAAGAAAATTCTGTTTAAATAAATAAAACTTATTAATAGTTTATTATTTTTGAGAAAAACTAATTGAAATAGTTATTGAAGAATAACATAAATATTGAAAATATTCTTTGACTACGCGCTCGAGTAAATCCAGAAACGGCACCCTATGTGCAATTTATGTTTACCTAAACTGAAAATGCAATTAATTTTCAAATAAAGTAGTCGATTGTCTCACTTGTTGTTCAAATCTGAATCACTTTCATTAGTGAACTCATATTTAAATTGTTTTTCATTAGAAAAGTGTCTGAAAAGTCTTAAAATATTTTCTATAAGCAAAACAATATATTATATGT
Organism: Eueremaeus valkanovi; assembly: GCA_034693305.1. Classification (NCBI taxonomy): domain Eukaryota; kingdom Metazoa; phylum Arthropoda; class Arachnida; order Sarcoptiformes; family Eremaeidae; genus Eueremaeus; species Eueremaeus valkanovi. The sequence continues at coordinate 41,520 of JAQIWA010000122.1, read as the reverse complement.
CTGTGTCCTTACGAAACATCGCAAACAAAACATATTACTCTAGACATAAAAGACAGTATAGACAAAATATAACATGGATAAAAATGTTGTGGATAAGAATTGTTGTGGCTAGGTGTTATCTATGCTAATTTCTATTTATGGGATGTTAGGACATGAATTTCATAAATTTGCTTGCACAAAAAATATAGAATAGAGCATAATGTGAGCCATGACATTTATTTTAATTTTTCAAACCTTATTTAAATTATTCGATTAATGCAATTAATTATCAATTTTGTGCGGAAATCATAATTTTATTTAAGGATTATATAATTGCTTAGAAAACAAGTTAAGTTTATGTGAAATATTTTCTGTTAATTATATATTCTGTACTACAGTATAGACTAGTATTTGGAAAGATATTGCAAAATAATAGTCGCTTTAATTATTTTTAGTGTTTGGCTTCAAATGCTTTCCTAAACATCTATTATCTTAACTATAATTAGTTTCGATGTAAATGACAATGACTTATAAAATATAACAATTAAAGTCTTACACAATTGTGTGCAATGTTTGGGTTTATACGTGAATTGTTGCACAAAATCTTTACTCTAAATAAAATCTATTCTAAAGCATAAAAACAATTCTGAATGAAGTTATAAATCATTTGAAATAAACTGATTTCTAATGTGTAATAAATATTGCTTACGATTGAAGAAACTCTTCGTCCACTTCCGCTGTTATATCCACTACAGGGTTGCCGATGCCAAAGATATCCATATCCCTGATTAATTCAAAGAATAAAATAAAGGCTTTTAACAAATATTTCTTAGGTTGAAATAAACAAGATAGATTAATTAATGTATCTGGTTAATATAGAAAGCATAATCATATTTCTACAGTATATGCAGAATAAAGATTACTTTTATTTATTGTTCAGAATTTTATTCAACATAAGTTCATTTTTATTTTGTTCACCTGTATATATACAATTTTCAAATTTTCCTAGTAAAGTTTACTCTTAAATATCACCGAGTTGTGTAAACTGTATAAATTTGTTACCATATTCATCAAATACACCACCATGCTTATTATAAGTTAGTTTGAATGATTATAGATAATTTAATATCAAATTGAATAAAGGTAGAAATTTACCTCATCTCCGCTAATGACATGAGCCTCTGACTACGGGGAGGAGGTTTGAGCTCGTGATCGATATCATTCATGATTGCAATTCACAATATATTCAACACAAACAGAGAATACAATGGATTTTCAAAAGAAAGTAAACTATTGTTCACTTATTTAATCAAAAAACTTCTTTTCAGAAAAGATAATAAAAAGAAAATTTAATTTCAAAATCAGATTTGTTTGACTGAAAACTGTATATATTTTTTAGCAGAAAATTATATTTATTTCTATTTTCAGAATAAAATTATATCTAATATAATGTTTTTGAATCTTTAAACACAATATTCACTGCGGAGTCGGCATTGAATTAAGAACTAAATTGAAATCTTGTGTTCAAAATGAATATTAAGTTTTAAAATATAATTTTCTAAACTTAGACCTCATATGTAAGTGAATATTCGGTTTTAGGGCAGCAAACAGTTAGCTATGCTATGCGTATTGGTATGCAATGTGTAGGGATGCGCAAGAGTGGTGGGAGGCTTAGCCCAAATACTTGACATTTTTTTCTTAAGCAACAAAACATTTCTCATTTAATTGATATTTAATCTGAACTATCCAGAGATAAATTTTATTTGAACGTGGATTGTACAGCCATTTTAAGGGCCATTTTAAATATAATTTTATTCAATTTTTACTTAAAATTTTTTTATTTCATATGAAAATTATGTTATTTCTACTGTAGTTTGGTTCTGATTTGAACTACCTTGTACATATAGAGCTTGTTGCGTATGCTGTGTCACTTTATCTATGCCTCTGCTTTCATCTCTAATTTGATGAGACGTTCGCTTTTTTGGAACAGTAGTGAACTGTTATATATTTCACATGAATTATATATATGTTTAATGCCATCAAAATAAAGAATACTTTTCTGTCGGATTTGACGGATATTTTTAGTCTATTCAGCATTTAATGAGTGAAATGTTTCATTTGGAAAAAATTGATACAAATATTTGGAGCACTGAATGCTGTTCGCACTGTAATTATGTTGAATTGTTTTCAGTTTAAAATTGAAAATAATAAAGAAAATTAACAGAAAATTGATATAAAATTCTTATCAGAAAATTGTTTTAAATTTTTTTTTATAATAAAATGCAATATAAAGTGTAACTGCACTATCAGCCTATGCTCGGCTAAATATATCAAGCTTATCTTGCTAAATATTTTCTAGGTTGTTCATCTTGTTATACAACTACATTATTCTGAGTTTATTTTAAAATTAATTAAAATCCGAAAATATATTTGTTTTTAAAATGAATATGTCTTTCAACGAATTCATTAGAGTGTTGTTTATTCCTGTGCGGCATCACTGAGCGAATGATCGATTTCATTGCCAATATTGCCAAGAGTTTGAAAAAAAATTCTTGACTTGAATTATAGTAATTGTTTGAAAGATTAGCAGAAAATATATTTTTTTCGATAATTCTTTCTAATCTATGAAATGATTGATTTGTTTTCGAACCAAAACTCTTATCAAATGAAAGAATAAAATTCTGTTTTATAGACACTTTCAAACATTGATTTCAGAGTTGGCCACAAATTGAAAAATATTTTAAAGACAAAACCTTTGGTTTCAGAGAGTATTTATTAGCAAGCATTATTTTAGAATGCAACAATAGCAAGATTATTTTCAAACGGGCCTAGAACTTGATCTACCACAATTCAATAAGGACAAATAAGGACAAGGATTATGGGTGAGGACAAATAATCAATTAACAAGATAGAAAATGAACTAGTTCATAACTTAAGGAGCACAAATAATATTTAAACCAAGAGCTATTAGATGTGCAAGCTTAAAAATATCTGGGTATATTTTGAAAATTTCATCCAAAATCGAGGGGTAACCAAAAACACAACAGATTAAAATTAGGATGCTTTGACAGAATAGGGGGGTCAGAAAGCTCAATGAAAAAAGGGTATTTTGTCTCTACCTCTCCCCCTTGCACATTCCTACGTATGCACAATCATTTCATTACATGTTAACAATTCATGATTGAGTAAAATCTTGTAACTATTTGTGATGCTATCTATTATTCATTATAGAATAATTTGTTGTCTTGGTCATCTCTGTATCCAAGCAACAACATTATTCTTGCTTAGCAAACATTAACACAGATTACAATTAGTGTTCAAATAGAGTTCACGAACAGAACAATATTGTATTAATAATTATTGATTGTCTTTATTACACTTATTGGCCTGGGATGGAGACAATCACATCCTTTTTGATATATCAAAACAATTATCAGTTTTTCTCCAATCAGACTAATCGTGTGATTCTTATCGATTACTTTCTATATAAAAGTTATTTTTTAGGGTAAAATAAGTACTCAAAACAAAAGAGCGAGGTAAATTGCTAGACGTGGGATAATAAGGTATGTAAGTTGAATAGGGATTATACAGTAGTTTTGAAATTTAATATTATTTGAATAAAAAATTAATTAATTATTCAAAAATAAAATTCACTATTGATTTTCAAATTATTATGAAGTATGCATTTTTTTATATATTGGCTATTTTCGTTATACACATTTTTAGCGAGTATGCTCGCTTATGTTTTTGAGAAGATGTCTGTCCGTACGTACGTACGTATGTCCGTGCACCATTGTTGTAAAAATTTTCAAATTTTTGAAAATTATACTCATTTTTATATTTTTAAGATTTCAAAAATTTGAAAATTTTAAACAATGTTAGCACAGACAATATACAAATTGCGTGAATGGACCTGAACCATTAAGCGGATTAAAAAAAACTTATTGATAACAAAAGCAGAAACTTATAACAGATTCAAACATTGATATCAGTTATAATCCTTTATAATCCTTCGTATGACTAGAGTTCAAACCCGGACTTTCTCTCGCTACTGTACCTGTATATTTTATTTCAATCATATTCAGCGCCAACATCTATATTATATGCGCAGAGCTTAATAAATGTCTGTATTCTATACGAAATACTACTATACAGTACTGTATGTGTATGTACTGTAAGCTAAATGTATGCTAAACTCAATTATTCTATTAAACATATATTCGGATTAAATATGTTTTGTATAACAATTCCTATTTAACTAATATTGAAATAAAAAATAATTGAAATTTCGAAAATAGATTACAAACCGGCAAAAGTGTCGCACCATTTATAGAATGATATTATATTATTAAACGGATTGAATGAGAGTTGCATTGCATTCATATAATAGAGTTCTGCTTTAATTCCTTATTAGCTTTAATTCAATACAATTCTAACACTTTATGCGAATTCAATATTAAAATCATTACTAACTCTCAAATAGATTGCAGTTATTCTCAATGATTGCTATATTTATATAATATGATTTGATAAGTATTTTTTAGATCTACTCATTTATTAATTCATTTGTCTCTCATGTCTCACAAATTCTTTAATATTTAATAAAATTCAGTCATTTATTCAGTTTATGGAGAAATTAATGCTTGGATTCAATATTTATATTATTTTCTTAATTCGATTGTATTCTGATCTGAATTATCAGAGAATTGAATCATTTCTGAACTCATTGTACAAATGACACCCATTTATGCCGAATATCTCTATGGAAACCACCCTTTTTAGTGCTATATCGCTAAAACAATTTTGTATTGAAAATCATTACATTCTGTAAGCTTTGATACGAGTGTAGAGCAGAAGAGCTAACAGAACATTGATTTCTATTGATGGACAGACCGTTCATACAATCTCTCATTTCAGAGCTTATTCTGTACTTAAAAAATAAAATTATTATTATTTTATAGAAACCATTGTTTGTATAAATATATTAAATTCTGTAATATATTAATAAGTTCTTAATATATAGTTTATTTAATTATACAAAGTCAAGATAAAGTAGACAGGTCAAAATGACTCTACTCATATATCTAAAATAAGAGTTATGTGCAGTTAATTTGATTGTAAGCGCACTTCAGTTCAGTTCTATCGCAAACATAATTAACAATAATTGTAGAGAAGAGACAAACAAAGTCAACCGAATTAAGTAATCTGTGAATTATCTAAGTAAGAGATGACCAATGTCATATGACAATGATTAAATGTGCACTCTCCAATTTCAAAGTGCAGTGCATGAGTACAATATTATAGTAATCTAAAGCTTTATTATTTTAATTGAACGGTCCTTGATATATTCTTATTTCAATCATAATTGGTTGAGCTTATTTGATGGAAGGTCATTTAATAAACACATTTTTATCATTTCTTAATTTTTATTTTCAATAAATTAAATGATTTCATTCGGAAATCAAAAATACTGTAGAAATGAAGTTAGAAATGAGACGAAAATCTTTTGGTAGTCGACAGACATTTTTTGTTGAAATAAATGAATTCCATTTAAAAGATATAAAAGTGTTAACACATTGTGTGCACACATTCAGTGAGTTAGAGACGGACTACAAAAGTATTGAATATTACAAATGAATATATAAGTCATTATTGTGTAATAGAATGTTCCAGAAGACTAATATTGATGCACTTAGCCCAGGATACATTAAAATACATTTACATACTTAACAATATTTGCATTTCATGTCAATTAATAATGAGTGGACTTTCGATGCAATCATACAATAGTTTTGATTGAATACACATTTATTTTATTGAATAGAAAGAGAAAAATAATTATTGAATCCAATCAAGAGATTACTGTATATTATATAATAGGGTCGAATAAAATATCAATATATCATATCTAGATGGAATATTGAGTTGGACAAATTAAGAATACAATCTTGTTAGTTTCATATCTACGCCATTTAAATATAGTCCGTATTTTTTTCTTCATAATTTATAATTTAATAAAACCTCGAATCCAACAAATATATAATTTTAAATTATCCTGAGCTCAAATCTTAAGAACTAATGAAACAAAAGGTCACTCTTTTACACATCATTTGTCTGAATGAATACGACTTCCAAACAAGAGATGCGAATCAGACTCTTGGGGTCGCATAGAAAGAGCCGCCGCAGACAAGCAGTTGGACACCAGAGATGAAAGACGCGTCATCTGAGGCCAAGAAGGCCACCGCTTTTGCACAGTCTATGGGCTCACCGATCCTTCCCAGAGGATAGTCTTCAGCACTATATCGAACCACGTTTTCTAATTTGTATTCTTCGGAACCGATTTTGTCGAATATCTCTGTTCTGATGGCCGCCGGACTGAACGGACGAAGCAATTGATTAACAGATTATTCAATAAATATTATAAATTGTTTGCATTGTATTCAATGAATGCAATGATAAGTGCAAGCAATTGAAGTCCAAGCTGACTGAGCCGACTGAGCCGACTGAGCAAGGTAAGGTTATTCTGAAAAAGCTGTTCAGAAATATAAAGCAAATTCCACTCACTTTATACTATTGATACGAATCCCTTTCGGACCCAATTCTTTGGCAAATCCTTTGGTCAACATATCTATCGCTGACTTTGACATACAATAGACGACAAAATTATCCGACTTTTGAAAAATCAAATCAAAAATATTTAATAATTAATTGAAAATATAATACATTTAAACGATTTCAATGTCAGACCGGTTTGAGTCCAGAATCTGACGAAACGTTTACAATATTTCCTTTGGTTTTCTCCAAATGAGGAATCGCTAGAGTTGTCAGTAATAAGACTGATCTGACATTCACTCTCATCATTAAGTCGTAAACATTCATAATATCCGGATCTGAAGTATTGGTTATTTTGCAAATCCCGGCGTTATTTACCAATACATCCAGTTTTCCGAATCGAGCGATCGTTTCATCAAATAATCTGTGGATTTGATCCTCATTTTGAAGATCTGCCACAACTTCTAACACGTCTTCTGGTTTTGATAACTGACGACACTTTTGCGCCACTTCTTTGACCTTCTGCTCATTCCTACCGGTGATGACAACCTGTGCGCCCAAACTCGACAAATGGGTAGCAATTGATTCACCAATTCCTGAATTGGAGCCTAAGTTAGAATCAAATGATTTATTCTATAGAATAACTGCTCATTAATTAGTCGTCGATTAGGAATACCTGTGACTAAAACTACCTTTCCTTTGAAGTTCTGAGAATTACTCATTGTTCCAGAATATATGAATTCAGTAGTACTGCAGTACTGATCAATTTATTTGACTCTACGAAAGGACTTATAACGAGAGACTAAATGAATAATATTTGAAAGTTTTCTGTAATTCCAGTAATCCTTGAATTAATGTAAAGAATTCGTTCATAAGTTTATGTGAAATAAATTAACAATAAGTTTATTAATATTAATAACAGATTCCCTGTAAAGCGATATATACTGTAGTATGAGCAAGGACACCAATAATACAAGGACTAGTATACTAACTTATATTAGTAGTTCTTTGGTAAGCAATGAGCCAAAAAGCACAATACAGTATATGTATGTCTCACAGGAAGGACTCATTGCCAAAGTTGTGATTTTCTGCTTTAACTCATATACAACAAGTTCACAATTTTTGTGAAATTCTTATACCCCTCTTATAAACGCCCATCAAAGATATAGTTGATATATTACTTGAGAATGTCCTTGCTCATGCTGTCCTTGCTCAGGCACTACATGTATGCAAAATACTCATCAATCAAACGGTTATCGCATAACGTAATAGAAAACATGTATTGATGAAATTGAACATGCTAATTGTCAATTCAATTCATACTCTTCTTTAACTAACATAATTTATCAGTCAAGTATAAAATATCATTCACTCTCACTCCCAGCACATAATTCACATCCAGACCCAATCACTGGATAAACTCAATTCTAAATTTCATTACGAATAAGGATTGACTTTTATTGGGAAACAATTATTTCAATTATTAATAAAAGTGGAGTATATAGTTTTGACCACGAAGACTGGAGAGAATTCAAGGAATGACTTAAGAGAAGGCTAAAGAATGGTTGGAGAAAGCTTAGGAAAGCTGGGCACATCCTTTAATAACAACGGGATGAATACCAAAAGAATAAGAGTCGTAAATCTGTATCATTCAATTACATGGCCCAAAGCGGAGTTAATAACATACTGTGCCAGTCTTGTTTTCAATAAAATCACTGCTTATTGACTGAACTCTACTTCATTTTTGTGGTTATTTTATATATGACTGGAAATGATTATCACTAAATCTACTAGCTATAATGCATTGAATGGTGACCCTCAGGCAGCCCTGAGTCAGGCTCCCAGATCTGAATGACTGAACATAATCTTTTAAAGTGAACATGATGAGAAAACGAATTGTATCCGGGAAATATAGCACTCAGAAAAGCATCCGTTCGATAGTTGCATTTGAAAGGAGTTGTCAGCCCTTGGGCTCGAATGCAGGCAATTATCAAAATAAATGTATTTTTGAAATCATTGGTATTTCAGTCATATTTCATTGGATTCCGTATTTAAGCACATAATGTACTTCGGGTCAGATTTAATGTATTATTCAATAGTATTATCGCTTTTATGTAATGTGTGAATAAGAGGGAGCAAATGATTTGACGAATTTAATCGTAACGTACTTTATGTACGACTCATATAAACAAATTTCGGTTTATTTCCAATCGTTTTGTTTGCAAACAATTGGTTAAGAAATGGCCAGAAATGCGGAGAAAGCGATGACAACACTCGCGCGTTGGCGTCAGTCACAGCTCGAGGAGCAGGGATTGTCGTCCAAACAGAGACGACCCTACCTGGCCGTCGAGTGCAATGACCTGAAAGAGGCCCAGAAGTGGAGATTAGATATCGTTCGGGAGATCAGCAAAAAAGTGACTCAAATACAAAATGCGGGTTTGGGTGAGTTCAGGGTCAGAGACCTCAACGACCAGATCAACAAACTGTTGCGCGAGAAGAGGCACTGGGAGTACAGGATTGGACAGTTGGGTGGATACGCGCACAGGTATGGCCATTGAGCACATGGATCATAATTGTCTCACTCCTTATCAAACGTCTTCGTCTGTCCCACAGAACTGGTCCGCGCTTTGAGACGACGGGCAGAGAAGTGGTCGGAAACCGGGGCTACAAATACTTCGGCGCCGCCAAAGACTTGCCCGGAGTTCGGGACCTCTTCTCTCAGGAACCACCTGTTCTGCCGCGAAAGACAAGAGCGGAACTGATGAGAGACATCGACGCAGACTATTATGGCTTCAGAGACGAAGACGACGGCGTGATTGTGGCCGAAGAGCACAGAGTCGAGAGAACTCTATTGGAAGAGAGTGTCGGCACTGAAGGACTTGAACTCATGGCACAGGACTTGGACGACACCGTCGAAGCAGATTCGGACGGATTGGGCGCCGATGGGCCGAAACGATTCATATCTCACGTGCCGTTCGTTCCGACACAAGAGGAAGTACAGCAAGAGTTGCTTCAGAGGAAGAAAAGAGAATTATTGGCCAAATATTCACAAGAAATGGATTAGAGTTCGACTGATTCGACCCTTTTTTTATGAAGAAGTGCTGACTCGAGTCAGTGCTCGTTCTGTACATAAGTTTCATACAATTGAATCATTGGTTGCATAACTAAAACGCGCAGACAATACGAGTCATTCAAATAAAACAGTTTTTTAATAAAAAATAATTTAAAATAAAATCAAAATCTATTCGATATCTGCTCTGAATTGCTGTCAGTCCTATCCAACAGACAATGTCTGTCGAAAAGCCAAAAAGTTTGGAAAGATATTTGGTTATAAGAGAGAAGCTTTTGATGACATCGGGCATATCCAATATGAGCCCGAGGATCAAAGCGGCCATGACTTTACCGCTGGTGTCGTATTCGGATCCACAACTGCACCAAACGCTCAAAGATATCATTGAAGGCATTCGTTATATATTCCAAACAAGCAATCGGTATTCCTTTGCTATCACAGGCCCGGTATGTCTGGCCTTCGAGACAATGATTTGCAATCTTCTGGAACCTGAAGATAAGGTATTGGTTGTGGTTCACGGCGTAGACGCGGAAAGGATGGCTAAGACGTCGAAAGCACTCGGATTTAAACTGATTCGACTCAAAGTGACAAATCCGGGGGATTTGGTCGAAAAGGAATCGATAAAGAGTGCGCTCGAGGCCCACAAACCCAAACTCCTGTACTTAAGTCATGGCGACACCTCTTCCGGCACTCTTCAACCGCTCAGAGGCATAGGTGCTATTTGTCACCAAAATGATTGCCTTTTTATGGTCGACGCCAGCGCTACGGTCTGTTGCGCTCCATTGCCTTCGGATCAGTTGGAGATCGATATCCTGATCGCCAGCACTCAATTCGCTTTGGGTATATCGCCCGGACTGTCACTCCTGAGTTGGGGCACTCGTGCTATGGATCGGATTAGAAAACGAAAGAAAGAGCGGATTTGTTATACAATGAATTCCGATCTATTGGTGTCGTCGTGGGGTTTGGGCGAAGACAAGAAGTACTCCTATCACTACACGCCTGCCGTTACTCTTCTGTACGCATTGCGTGAATCGCTGGCAATGGTTGCGGAGGAAGGGTTGGACAAAATGATCGAAAGGCACCTGAGGTTTAGTCTGTGGGCTCAGAAAGAGATCTCGAAAATAGGACTCAAATTCCTGGCCGACGCCGAACAGCAAAGACTCACTTCCGTACTCGTCATCGCTGTTCCCGAATCTATCAAAAGAGATGTCGTCATTGACTACATGTTCAGGAACTACGACATTGCTATTAGTGGTGGTATTTCGCCCATTGATAAGGTCTGGAGGATCGGTGTGTTGGGCGAGAACGCCAACAGAAGGTCTGTGAAACTGATGGCTGTTGTGCTGAGAGAAGCCATAGAAATGGCCCAAAAGAACACAAACAAAAGTCTGAGCACTCCTTCCGCTTATGGTCTATAATATAAAACATAAATCCATTTATTTAATGATATATTTAGACAAACCTTGAATTTAATAAACATTTTCTAAAATAAAATTTGATTTTCTTTTCTTTTTTTTGTAAATTCCGAACACTTTTTAAAACTTTGATTAAATTAATAAAACTTTTAAATTAATGGTTAGAATAGAATATAAAAACAATTTCTATATTAACTAAGCATTGATTCGCACATAAGTTGTAAATAATTGTGAGATTTTGGCAAATAGTCAGCACTAAGTGATAACAGTTGGGCCATCCCTTCCCGTGTATTCTTTCAGTTTAGATATTTTCAGTGCAATGTCTATCAGAGGTTTGAGGACCTGTTGGGCGTCGGCTCTTAGCTTAGATTTATCGCTCTCATAGCAGTCGACGTATAGGCGAATAGTCGCGCCTTGACTGCCAGTGCCGCTCAACCGATAGATAATTCTGGAGCCGTCGCTGAAAATGAGTCGAATTCCTTGGTTTGTAGTAAGACTTGCGTCAATCGGGTCTTTGTATGAGAAGTTGTCGGCCACTGAAACAGTATATTCCTTATCGCCCGAACTCAAGGTTCTGCCGATGAAGTCGGGGTTGGCCACCAGTTCCTCCAAATCAGTCATCAGTTGATTCGATGGATTCGATTCACAGTTTTCGTAGTCATAACTGAAGTTCAAAATTAAAGATTAAATTCATTCAAACGTTTGAATAAAAACATTATTTCAGTTCAAACCGAGTAAAGAAATTTCGCCCAAATTTGTTCCAGTGGTCGACCAGAATGTCTTCTACGCTCTTCTTCGTGTTGGCCAACACCGAAAGCCATGCGAGAACAGCCCAAAGACCGTCCTTTTCTCGGATATGATCAGAACCGGTGCCAAAGCTCTCTTCCCCACAGAGTGACAGTCTTTGGGCGTCCATCAGATTCCCGAAGAACTTCCAACCGGTGGGCGTCTCGAAGATCTCTTTATTGGTCTTGCGGGCCACCAGATCAACAGCACCGGCAGTGGGCATACTTCGTGCGAAGCCTTTGATACCACCCTTTTTGAAGTAAGGAATGCACTCGAGATGGTCGGCCAAAACGGCCAAAGAGTCGGACGGAGTGACGAAAAATGCGTTTTTGCCTAAAATCATATTCCGGTCGCCGTCGCCATCGAAGGCGGCGCCGAAGCCATGCAGTCCTGACTCTAATTGCTTTACTAAATCGGAAGCATAGGTGAGATTGGGGTCGGGATGGTGTCCACCGAAGTCTTCTAACGGCTCGCATCTGATGGCAGAATCAGACGGAGCGCCTAATTCTTCAATGAGTATACGCTTGACGTACGGACCCATCACTCCATTCATGGCATCGATTAATATGTTTAGAGAACTCGAAGACAAATACGATTTGATTGCATTGAAGTCAAAGATCTCTTTCATTAGCGCCGAATAGTCTTCAACCGAATCAATCACTTCGACCGTAAACTCATTGTTCGATACATTGAATGTCTGGACCCCAACAACGGAGACATCGACTTCCAGGCCATTCACGATCTGGTATTGGGTCAGACTTTTGCTCAGTTCGTAAATATGATTAGTGACTGATTCAGGCGCCGGACCCCCGTTCGATGTATTGAATTTGATACCGAAGTCGCCGTTAGGACCGCCCGGATTATGACTGGCCGTCAATATTATTCCGCCGTTTGTTTGTCGCTTCCGTATGACTGCAGATACGGCTGGAGTCGACATAATTCCGTTCTGACCAACGATTACGTGCTTTACCTGTCATTTGACGAAGAATTTTGACAAATATATGAATACATAAAAGTTTTATTTTGAATAAAAAGAGCGGTTCTGTGGGTAAGGGTTGGAATAGTTTGATAAAAGATAGCGATAAGAGTGAACACAAGTCAAGGCTATCGACACTCAAAGCAATGAATTCAATGTCAAACCAATTGAATCCTTAATAAAGTGTCGATTATTTCATTCATAATCTCAATGAGTATTCATATGAACTGTTAATTACATTATTTGCGGCACAAATGGCAACAATTGTCTGAACGACTGGCCGGTTATGATAGCGTCCGTCGCCTCCGATCACAAGTTTGGTCTTATCGGTGACTGCATTGAGAATACATTGAATGAAATTCTCCGAATAGTTCGGTCGCATAAACGTCTGGACAGGCTTTCGGAGACCACTCGTTCCCGGCTTCTGGCCCTCGAAGGGAGTGGTGGCCACAGTCGACACACTTAGCGCTGTCATCGTTGACTTCAATAGATTTTGAGCAAATTATCAATAAATGCAAGTTTTGTTCCGATCTTTATCTCATGTAAGCTAACTGTGCTTAAGTTCAGTCAAACTGACTCTCAATGACAAGTGTCTGGGCTTTAATACCTTTGGATCCAAGACTTTAGTGCCCTTTAATCGTCTCTTGGAAGCCCCGCCTATTTGCTTGCATACAGTGAACATCGCCTATAATGACACAGCAATTGAATCAATAATTATAGCAATTCATTACACAAATGGCATTCAATTCTAATTAATAATCAATTTCTAAAATAATAATTGAGCTCAGGTTATATTTTATATGTGACTTTTTTCACCCTCAGCCGGACAGCTAACAAAATATACTAATTGTAATTTATGTAGAGTATAGACTGTCCCACTATTATCCGGGTAGTCACGTGACTGCTTATGATTTGTTTTCAAATGCATTGAATGATTCAATCACTTCAATTCATTAAACTTTAAACTTATTGTATTTATTGTTTAATTTATACAAAACTTTAATCCATTGAAAATGTTGTGTCGATTGCCTTCACATCTGTTATACAAACAAATAGTAAACAAAAATAGTTATCAAATGAGACGGAAATCCCATTTCTATGCAATAAAACTGATCCACAAGAGGCTGATCCGAGTGTCCGGCACTGAAAGCTTTATTTACTTGCAGTCATTGCTGACCAATGACTTGAGACATCTGATGAGTGGACAGGAAGTGGTGCCCAGAGGTTGTGTCTACGCCTTTATGTTGTCCTCTTTGGGCAAAGTATTGGCCGATCTATTCGTATATAAGGCTAAGCTCTTGAGCGCCGGAGAGCTTATTCTTGAGGTCAGAACTGATGCTTGGATTGAATTCTAACCAATGCTTAAATACAGACATATCTAACAAGTCTTGTCTGATGTTTAGGTCGACTCATATCTGGCCAACGCTTTGAGACGTGTTTTGATATCATATAACATAAACCGAAACATTAGTGTCGAAGCCGTTAATGACATTGATTTGTGGGCTTTAATACCCAAATCACATGACATTAGGTTTATAGCCAACAATGACTTCGTTTTGGATGAACTCATTAGTGATGACATTCAGATACTAACTGATCCACGACTGCCACAAATGGGATACAGACTATTGACTCGAATCGGAGGAAAACGATTCGAAGATATAATTCAATACATTTCAGACAAACGCATAGAATCGGGAAATTTGGGTCATTATCGCACCTATAGGTATAAACTGGGAGTCAGTGAGGGCTATGAGGACTTGTTGTCCGGATTTTTCTTCCCATTTGAATGTAACGGCGATTACTTGAACGCCATTTCTGTCGATAAAGGTTTGAATTGATTTCAAACCCGATTTCCATTGGATTCTAATCTTGTCTTACATTTAGGTCTCTATACGTCTGAAGAGAAGACAATAAAAGTATATCAAAAGCAACCGATTCTGAAGCGAATAATGCCAATAGAGTTCTTGTGCACCAAAGAGGAACTGAGCCGACACTCGCCGCCGCCCTTGACTCAGATCAGTTCCGATGGATACCCGAAATTGGGTTCACTCAGGAATAGGAAAGGATTGGAAGGAATCGCCTCTTTGAAGGTCTTGAATAATAGGACTCCTCTTCAGTACAAAGGCTTAGTTCACACACAATCAGGCATTCAATTAAAGACTTGGATACCTGAGTGGTGGCCACAAAGGGTCGAACAAATCCATTTACCAGAAGTAGATTATCCGCAAAATCTGTTTCATATAATTCCGAATTAAATACAAATTATTTTATTTTTATTCAAATAAAAGTCAAATCAATAGTGAAATACAAATCTATTTAATCAAACAGTTATTTGAGTTGAATACAGTCGACGCGTTCAACAGTGACTTTGCCAGTGATTGGGTTACAGACAGAGTAAGGAAAGCCTCCGTTTATGTTAATACAGGCGGCGCCTGACGTAACAGAGCGTATATTATATTAGATTTGATATAATATTTGTCTAATGTGTGTCTGACTGACCGTATTTGCCCTTATTGTCGGCCACTACAATAGCTGCCTGTGCTTTCGGGTATTTACTCATTATTCTGGCGATTGCTTTATTTGCAGCCATTTTTGGTTCCATTCCTTGTCTCAGATTTTCTACAGCCTGATAGCTATCGAACAATAGATTAATTCATTTGTTAAGTTTGAGCACAACTTCAGTGCAAACCTCGGGAGGAATCTCATTATCACATCTCCATCACCCGTCGCGGCCGCACCGCCATATTCCTGATCCACATATGCACCCGAACCAGGTATAGGACTGTCTCCGACGCGGCTATTGTTTAAAAATGTTTAAATATTTTATTCTAAAAACTAATTCAAATTTCGGCCCAAACCCAGCAATTTTGTGTATGAGTCCATTAGTGGAGGTGCCGACTGCCATACGTCCCGCTGAGTCGATGACAACCATTCCAATGGTGTCGTGATTCTCACTGTTCACTTCATTCCTGTCTATACTTTTATTAGAAGTATTGATGGGCTGGTATGGGCCGCACCCGGTCTTCGGGTTGGGCTCAACATTACGCCAATAGTTTGGTTGGCATTGATTTTGCTTCCATTTAATCCATGCATTTTCAGACCATTCGCTTTTAAGGCTTTCCTCTTTGAAGCCCATTTGTATCGCAAAATTTGTGGCCAAATCCCCGACCAGTAGAGTGTGCTCTGTGTTGTCCAACACTTTTCTGGCCACAGATATTGCGTTCTTTACTCTTCGCAGAGCGCCGACAGCACCGACATCATGAGTGGGACTGTCAGAGGATTATAGAAATATTATTGCAAATAAAGGAAAAGTTTTTATTAGTTTTGAAAACTTTTAAAACTTTATATTCGATAGGAATTAAGTAAAGCTAAGGAATGAGTGATTGGCCGACCCGTCCATAATCATGGCATCCAAAGTGGTTTCCCCCGACTCATCTGGACTGCCGCCCCACCCGACTGTGTGGTCGCACTGCAGTCTTTCACAGGTAGAACAGCCAACTTCTATGGCATCCAAAGCAGAGCCACTATTGGTTAGTATATTCCAGGCTTTGAACAGAGATTTTATGAATGAATGTAAACATGTGTTCAATACTATTGATAGACTATTCAATACTATTATGAAATGCATTGAAACCAATGGTAAACAAAAGTGTTTTCATTGTTTACAAACCATTTTCGGTCGCATTCGTGAAACTCCACGTATTTATCACTAATGGGATCCCATTTACAGACATCGGATCCATTGCTGAACTCTCCATAAAATAGTGGATAATTAGTAAATATGAAAAACTATTTAAAATCATAATTATTGGCAATAAATCGATAATAAGAGCAATGATTTGAAAAATATTTGTGAAATGAAATGAAAGCAATGTTTGACAAAAACATTATATCTTATAATCTTTATCTCAAATAATGTCTAATCTCTGACATATTATTCGTTAATTTCAATTCACATAACAATCCATATATTGTAGCGATAGTGATGTCAGTGCGCGCACTGTTGGCCAACACATCCCAAGGCTTACGTTTGGCAGCGATTGGTCTCTCCTTTGGCTATATTTCACTCAACTTTATTGCCGAACCTATACTTGTATTCAATTTATTATATTTTTATTTATTATAACAATATATTTAAACCATTCCTATAAAGCCTTTCCGTACTATAGAGTAGATTCTACTCACTTGTCAGTAGAATAAATGGCACAGGTATTAACAATTGTAGAACTAACCTGGATATGTGGCACTGCAACTGTGCAGTACGACTGATTGTGTATACAATTCTAGCTTTTCAATAAGTAAAATCAGCATGCTCATTGATCACTGATCAAATACATCTCAGATTATTGAATGCAAATATAATACCGGTATTTTTCAGAACTTATCATGTCAATCTCATATAGGAAACAGTTGATCTTGATATTATCTATAAATTAATTATGATCTGTGCAATATATATGACACAATGTATGAGGGGTTGATTTATTATTAATACAGTACTCATAAAAATATAATCAATTGTATCCGTAATTAAGTGTAAATCAAAAACTTTTTCCATTTCATTGAAAATAATTCGATTCCGAAGAATATGTCTTCGGATTCGTTGACAGGAATTGAATTGAATTTATTGTTTGCAACAAAAACAGTGACGAATATATTGATAATGAATATGTGATTAATTCTTATGTTTAGAATCAGAATAATATACTGAATGGTAGATATGAACTTCCAGGTCATTTAGAGGGTTCTGATTGGTTAGAATACTTTAAAACATAGTCGAATAGATGGGCAGAGCAGCAAGCAATAAGATGCCTGTCACCAATGACACTGTCACCTTGATTAATGCATTGTTTAATTCCTTCTCAGTGTTCGGGTCCATCGATGGAACCAACCATTCATAGCAATAACATAATACTAGTGGAACGGTATTCGTCGGTATTCATCAAACAGTATAACCGGTATTGCATTCAATGCTATTAATAATAATATTTCAATTAATAGCGAATAATACGACTATTTGTGCCCAAAAGGGGTGATATAGTGGTCGCACGCTGTCCGACAAATCCAAACACTTTGATCTGCAAACGAGTTGTGGCTATTGCTGGAGACGTAGTCAAACAGGGATTCCTATCACAAGAAGTCATACCTCGCGGACACGTTTGGTTGACCGGAGATAATATTAATTTTTCAACCGATTCCCGTCAGTTCGGTTCGGTTCCTATTGGCCTCATTCTGGGCAGAGTTATAGCCAAGGTATGAATTGGACAGAACTGTAAATTATTCATCACTAAAATGGTTTGTCCGCACAGTTATGGCCGCTCAGAGACTTCCAGCTCTTGACTCAAGACTCGCAAAAGTTTTCGAAATAAATATATTTATTGAAAATATTTTTTTGTAAATAAAATCAATTCTTTCCTAATATTGAGTTCAGAAGAAAGTTATGTTCGAATCAAACCATCAGAATATACACAACTATTGCAGCCGAGGATTGAATCCAACTCTTGTGCAAACATTTTCTAAATAATTAAAACCATTCAACATATTTAGCGAAACTAACTGTTGATCCCAACAGTGGACAGGTATGAGCGCCACAATCCAATCGGGTTTATAACAAAAACTTTACTCAATTAGAAAAGTGTTTAAAAATTGTCGAATATTTTCGACTTTTGAAGCAATTAATGAATTTTGAGTCAATTTCTTAGCAATCGATACAATGATTGCAATAATAGTAAACGAAATCAAATTATTGAATGATTTTTATTATAACAAAAGCTATTAATTCAGTTCCCGCGTCCAAAGCCGGCGCCTCCGGATCCGCGACCGAAACCTCCTCTCTGTAGACAAACAAAACAAATGACAAAACATTTCATTAATTAATCTGTAGTACAGTTTGCATCTCATTTGTGAACTTACAAACTGTCTGTCCTCTCGGCGCGCATCGCACCTATAGTTGTCTCATCAGCCGTCCCGTTGGGGTCGACTCTCTTCGGCTGTAATTCACGTAAAGATTAACTCAAATCCCAAACAATTATTTAAAACTAATTAAATGTTTTCTAATTCTTATAAATCTGTAAAACAATTATTTCCTTAAGATTTGTAATAATTGTTGTGAACTTTGAGAACATTTGACAAAGTTTCAAATATCAGAGAACTGTACTGTACACTTTTGTTTATTTACATTACATACAAAATTCTGTTGCAAAGCTGTAAATTATATAGAATTTTGTATGTAATGTAAATAAACAAAAGTGTACAGTACAGTTCTCTTGATATTTGAAACTGTGTCAAATGTTCTCATGAGGTCATATCATATTCTTCTGGATTGCACTGCTCTTTGTATGGCATCATAAAGATTCTGAACATTTCATTGAAAGTTTCAAATAATTATTTTTTTCTTTCAATTATTTGATTAATTATTTTATGCATTATTTAAGTGAAAGTATTGAATCATTTTTAAGTTGATATCCAATGCAATGCTTTATCGGACGCATAGAAACAGAATTTAAGAATTACTGTATTCAGTGCTAACCTTATGAATCATAAGTTATATCAAACGGAAATAGTTTTGAACTAAAGTTTAGTTTAAAAAAAAATAATATCTTTTCTCAGAGTTCTTGTCAATCAATAACAAACTTAATAATTACAGTCAAACTCAGTGATAATGAACATTAAATTCATATAAAATATAATTGTTTTTTAATAATTGGCTCAAATACTGTATTAATAATTAACACAAATATAATATTTCTCTAAAATATAATATTTAATAAATAACTGATAAATGATTATTAAATATATTTAAATAAAATATTTTTGTGTGAATACAAACCGAAAACTAAGCAAAACTAAGATTTTATTAGTCTATAGTAAGCCTAGCAAAGATTGGCGCTTTGCGCCAATAGTATTGACAAAGTAGTGAAGCACACAAACAGATCAGTATTATTATAATAAGAGTTGAGGTAAAGATTATTCGACGCCTTATGACTCATAACTTATGATTTGAGTATATACTAGTAGTGCTCAACTGTTTTTAAATTCGTAACAGATTTTCATATTAGGTCTAGATTTGAAAACCCGGCTAATTCAAAAGTTGCAGCCACTAATTTATAGCAAAGAATATGAAAATATTTATAATATTTATGAGAATACATGTCATTCAGTGGCAATCTATTAACACATTATTTTCAGTAATAAATAAATATTTAATTTATTTTCATTGAATTCCTATTCATAATTACCATGTACATAGCACAATGAGCATGCTAAGTTTCTTACTGATAAATGTATTTTAATTTAAACTTATGTTTATTCGAGCATAAGATCAATACATGTTTTGCACAATTTTTAAAATATTATTATTAATAATATTAATTAAATAAATTTTGTACAAAATTGTACCTGTACAAATTATAAGTCCAATAAAAAAAATTAAAGCTATTGGACAGTCTATTATTGAAAATTCCAGTCATATCTTCCAGGTCATTCAAATGAATTGTTCGCCGTGTAATTCAATGCCAAATAATTTAAGCAAAACAAAAGCACAAACTGAGAGAACCTTTGAAGAAATAAAAATTATATATTGAGCCAGATACAATTTTATATTGTTCAAAATAGTATTTCGAAATTGAGAATGAAATCTTGGCGTATATTTCATAAGCCTTACCTCATATCCGCGTAAACGATCCACCACAAATAAGTTGAAATATTTGAAACCGATTTTACTCTTTTTGTTTCCAATTCTTTCCAACATTTTTAGTATCTATTGAACAGAAAAGTAAAAACATTATAGAAATTAAAATATTATAGAAATCAATGAAATAATACTCGCCTTAAATGCATGTCTAGTGATATAAAGATTACTGTATTTATGATTCAAACCAATCAACTGATATGAGGCCAACAACTTATATGTCTTCTTCAGTGCTCTGGGTATGAATGCGACCAATTCGATGCAAATCAAAATGAAGCCCAGGGCAATTATTAGAATTAGAAAGGAGCAGATTCTTGTTAAAAATAACATGGAATCTGAAAATATTAGTATGAAAATGATCAGGCTAATCATTATTGTAAATTGAGTGAAAAATGAGCCCAGAATTGGAGACGCAATCTTTGAATTGATATCTTGTATTTCAAAACATATTTCATGTATTGATAGTATTATTAGATTTGTATTCAAAATGTTTGTGTTTTTTCCACTTTTTATACAATCATTCAGTTTATTGTTCACTGATTTTAGTTTGGAATTCAGATATAATATGATTATAAAGCAATATATACTCAAATATAGAGAGATATGAATACAGTATGAAAAGGCTATTGTGAAGCATATTGAATGTGGAAGTGCTATAAATATCACTTCAATATAAGTGGCGTTTAAGAGAAGTGGAGGAAATATAAGCATAAATCCAAAGCCGATAATAAATCTGATCAAATGTTTGGTTAATTTGAATATAATTCTCGTCAAACGAATTAATTTTCTGATTTCTTTCTTGTCGTATAAACCGATTGAATGCGGGGTTATATTACCCGACATCATATTGAAGGGTCGCATATATGTCGGTTCAATTCTTTTATAAAAGCTGTAATACTGGTGCATTTGGTAAAATATTGCCAAGGTCATTAGCAGAGCTGCCAAAATATTCATATTGTAATAATTGCAAAATTATTACATAAATGCAAAATCATTACAGGAAACCTCTTATCAGTGTATTAAGAAATACACTGATAAGAGGTAGAGATCATCCGGTGGTGTGATCAGAAGATCACTGAAATAGATAAACGCTGTCAGTCCGACACGTACGCATCCGGACTGACAGCGTATATAAAGAGACCCAAACTCTGACTCCTCATTCAATTGTAATTTTATTACTTTTATTTTAATTAATAAAAACTTTAAAGTTAAAGAAAGTCGTTGCTGTTTTGTGGGCTCTGCGGAGCCGTGACCGGCAGTTCCAGCCGCTCGTGACTGGCCGGTCATTACAATATAAAGTACAATTCAAAATGAAAAAATTTACCCCCAATCATGTCAGTTTCTTCTGCTAATTTTCATTTCATTCTATTTTTATCTAATATATATCTGCAAGTTTACTTACAATCTAAACTTCATACAACAAAGCTCATTCACACTGTTCTAAACTGACAATTATTTTTTGGAAATATAAAAGTTTAAATTAAAAATAATATAATAATAATATATAATAATAAAATTATTTTTTAGAAAGATATTAAACAGAGTTTAAACAAAATACTGACTGCAGGCGAATATTTTTACTGCATTTTTTGATAGTTTGCCAGGATTGATTTCTTCTGCCGTAAAGGTTAACAAAGATAGTAAGACCAATGTATTGATTTTAGACACCATATTTCTGCTGGATACAATTATGTAGATTAATTTATGCATAGGTTAAAAGATTATTCAAATTATTCTGTTTATACAACCTTGTTATTTATATTTAAATTGAATATTATGACAAATATTTAATGAACTTACGTTGGCTACTGTTTTTGTAAATAAGTAAAAACTGCTTAAAACCAAATTAAAAATTATCCGTATGTTTTCAAAGTATATAAATCGTTTGAATTTTTTTTAAATCAAATCAGGTTCAAAAGGAATATAAAAATAATTTATTTCTGGATCAATTTCAAACTTATTTCTTTCATGAATCAAGTAGACTTGCTTATTTTTTATCAAGTATATATCAAGTTTATAATCTTGTAAAATAAACAAGTACAACTGAATTTCATTACAAATCGGATTTATCCACCCCTTGCACATCATTTCAATTGGCAAATGATTACAAAATAATTAGAAAAATATATTTTATCTGTTTCTATGCATAGTATCGATATCTACCAAAAGATTAAAATTTTATAACCCTAATGCTTACGGAGTATATTTGACGCAAACTTTGTATTTACTGAAGAGCAACGAGTGCGCCCTTCCCTAACAGGAGAGGCGCTATGATGTGTGTCCACGCGTTTTCCGATTTTCTCGGTGCCAAATTAACATTTAGGGTTAGTGTGTTTTGCATGCAAATTTGTAGGCGAATGGCCACTCCAAGGGGGTCATAATTGAATTTAAGCTTAGGGGTGATTCACATATTACGTTCGCACTTGGGGGTATGTCGGCCAAAGCGAACTTTTGCTAACGAGGGGGGGAGGTAGAGACCTTAAGAACGTAGAAATAATTTAGAGAATTTGAATAATTAATTTTCATCAGAGTAATGTTTTGATAACAAATTTTGAATAAGTATATGACATGAATATATATATTTTTATTTCCAGTTTTTTAAATATTTTAAAAGTGAAAATAATTTTATAAAATTTTCATTTAAATCATTATTTTATTGTTTAAATTAATTGATGCTCAAAGCCATCATATGAGGCCTTCAGTAAGACCTATTCGCGACTGACCGAAAGGGGTCAGCAAAGCGGCCTATATTAGATGGGGACAACAACTTTCGAAGTGAAAAGTGTGACGACATAAGTCACGCGCTATAGTCAATGTTTTAATCTATGCTTCTCCGCACTTTGCCTAATCCTAATCAATGCTAATGTTCTATTCAGTACTTTTCCGTAATCTCTTTCAATACTCTATCTGACTCTTATCGATACAAAACTCATTCTGTTAATCAATGGAAATGTAATTAAACTCTCAATACTTTATATACGCCCCATAGCCTATATCAAAGCTGTTCTCTATAACATTATATGCATTAGAAAGTAAGCCAATGTACAGTGCAATCACATCCACTCACTCTCAGCTCTCATATACTCTCTTTGTTTTATGCAATTATAAGTATTATAACGTTATTATACACAACTCACCAAAGATTATATTTTTAATTATAATTGTAATGCCTTTTAATTGAGTTTTATTAAAGTATTCTTATTATACATTTGTGTGATTATTGTGTGAATGTTGTGCAATATTCTATGTGTACGCGCCTCCCTGTAGAGCTACCTGCAAACCTCCACTGAGCTCTCACTACAGAAGGTAACGGCCGTCACATTATGGCGCAGTCGGTCAAGATTAATAATAATCAAAAAGCGCTCTTATACTTACCGTGGATCCACCGATGAATGCCAACAAAACAACAACAACGACAGCAAAGAGAGGACAAGCATAAATGAAGGGCCAGAAGACAACTATTTGAGTTTAGACGCGACACTCGTAGTTACTGCGCATCGCTTCCAGTCATCACACTTCCATACCAGCCTTTTTCCACAATCAATGCAATTCAAACAATGCCCACAACAGGAACGACTACTAATGTCAGCTCGACTTCAACAGCTCGTAAGCCGGATCCCAAGTTCGCAAAGCTAGTCGGCAGGGATGGCATCAAAGTTGAGTCATTCTTCAGAGTATTCAACCGCTTGTTCACGGCACTAAACGACCAAGAGAAGATCGACAAACTCGCTGTCTAAGTCGAGGGCAAGGCTTTCGATTTCTACGCAACAGAGATATGCGCCGCCAGCACACCCCTCACATGGATGGACGTCGAGTCAAAGTTTGTCACACAGTTCGGACGCACAGACATACCTCCAATGACCGCAGCAATACAACGACGCCTTCGAGGACAGAAAAATATTCGAGATTACTATGAGAGTAAAGTAGAGCTCTTACCCGAATGTAATGTCGATTCAACCCATATAGCAGACGCTCTAACAGAAGGACTACCAGATCGATTCAAAGCGTATTTCTATGGCAAGCGCTATAAGGACACTGGAAAGTGGTTACAAAAGGCTTTGGACATTGATTCTGACCTCGCACGCAAACAGTCATCACACGCACACTCACGCACTCAGTCAAACACATCGCAAACACATATTACCGAACACAGCAGTGAAGAAGACGAGTCTTCAAACCACTCTCACAACCGGAAGCACTCCATGGAGCAGAAGAGTCGTCCACCAAAGCCATGCGTCTTCTGTAAAAAGAAGGGCTCAGTTGAGTGGCACTGGCATAGTGACTGCCCTATCCGACCACAATCTGGTACACTTCCGACTGAAACACAAGATCCGCCTCCGCCGCCGCCTACACTAAATACTCTTACAACTCTAAAGTCATCGACTAATCTTCAGGCGCTTAACCAATTCATTACCGTAAGCGCACGCATTGGCAACTATCAGAAGAAGGCTATCGTCGACACCGCCTCTACAACCATGCGAACGTAATTTTTAGCGAGTATACTCGCTTATGTTCTTGAGAAGGTGTCTTTCCGTCTGTCTGTCTTTCCGTCTGTCTGTCTGTGCACCATTGTTGTGAAAATTTTCAAAATTTTGAGAATATTCTAAATTAAAATATTCAAAATTAAAATTTTCAAAAATTTCAAAAATTTTCAAAAATTTTTAAAAATTTCAAAAATCTCTAAATTTTTATAAATTTCACAAATTTGAAATTGTTCAACAATATCTGTTTATAGTATTTACAATGCATTAGCTGTACTAACAATTTTTTGAATACCAAATGACCCAATTATCTTCTAATGGCTATATTATCTTCGAATGGTCAAAATTATCACCATTAGATCTATAGAATACTCGCTGGTAATAACGTTCGTGCTTGTTTATAATAAATACATGCGAACAATTGCGAGCATAGGTTAGCGAGGGGGTCTAGATTTCTTAAAAAGTGCGAACGTAATATGTAATCACCCCTTAGTTTTTGGGAAAATTAAATTGTGATCTTTGGGAAAACCATAATGTTTACAAAAACAAATCATATATAATTTTCCTCGTCTAATCAAGCTGAATAATATTATCAATGAAATAATTGATTTTTTTCAAAAATTTTAATTTGGTGAAAACAATTCATCAAGACCAACGAATATACTCGGGGACCCCTAAAGATCTGCCAATCACTAGACAAACAAATCAAGACACTTAGTGATTGAAAACAAGAATAAAAACGATAATAAAAACAACTCAGAACTAATGAAAAAACTCCACATGACTTAACACAAGAGGAAAAACCCATCAAAAGCGCAATGCATTCAACTTGAATTCAAATCTGAAAACACGCTTGCGTTCACTAAACTATGTGTTGACTAAAAGTGAAAATAAAGTTAAACTAAATTTACTTAATTCACATCAAATGACAATTAAAATATGTTTTTAATGATTAATAAGAAAGACTTAAACGTTGTCTAAAAAATGATATATATTTTAGTTAAAAATATATAATTTTTTAGTTAAAATAAATAATTATTTAGATAAAAATCGAATTTAAGAGTTAATTACTGTAATAAAAATACGTATGAATTGAGAACATTTTAGCCAAAAAGCAATGAATTTCTAGAGCTCTAATACGAACGAAAAAACACGTTTTTGCGAAACACGTGACTGAATTGAATTGACGGCTAAATGCTGCTTGACTGAACTGATCTGAACTGATTATTGACATATTGTGGTGACGCAAGTCGCCCTCTGAGTTCCTGTTCCCGCTAAACCTGAAATACCACGGCTGATAACCACTTGGGCTGCAGGTTTGGCTACCACCAACTACTGTGTGTGCTCAGAGTCGCTACAATACAATCAAATCTCACGTAATTTGCTGATTCGAAAAATATATACAATGTCAGGCTTGTGAAATCAGCTCAAAATACGAAAAAACCAAAATCGCAAAATAGACCAATGTGCTATTTCTACCCGTTACAGTTGCCATTCGCAGCTATAAAATTTTATATAGAATAAACAAACCCAAAGTGTTCAATTTACACCAAGAAAATCGGCAAACTTGAGGACAAAGGACATTGCCCTCACCTGTAAGTGTGTTTGCCTTCGCCTCACTATAACCGACAATATTTCATGTTATTTGATTTTGAAGAAATATTATACATTTGACGACAAATGCCTATTTTAGATAATTTTGTTCTATGCGTTGAAGTGAAAAACATATTTGATTTTTGCATTCATTTTAATGAAGAATAAAATAAAAATGAATTCTTTTAAACATTTTATATATTTATTTTTAAATTTGTCCGCTTTTTATAGCGAATATATCGTATGCACCACTGAATGGGATCAATGGGTCGGTACCAAAATTTTGGGCGAAAATCTGAAATTAAATTGGAAGACATGTGAGGAAAGAGAGATTATATTCTTCAGAATCGAAGCCAAGACCACCGGTTGGGTTGGGTTTGGAATCTCATATCATGGCATGATGACACAAAGCGACATGGTCATTGCCTGGGTCACGTCGGAGGGACAGACGATATTTCAAGTAAATTGATTTTTTATAAAATCAGTATAGATTTGCTTAAATCAGACGTAAGTCGGAATATATTAGAAATTTGGGTTAAATAGTGTTCAAAAATGAGTTTTATTACTCGTCTCATAGTTTTATCATTTTCTGGGCTTATGGTGACTTTTATATTTGAACTTAGGACAGATACACTGATCGGTACGCTTTGCCTGTCCTTGACAAAAGCCAGGACTGGATTCTGGATCACAGTTACCAGAATATTACCCACACTATACTGGAATTTCGTCGGCCATACAAAACCTGCGATTCATTAGAAGATATTGAAATTCTTGATTTCGAGCCGACGAACATTATATGGGCCTATAGTCGTGGCGACCCTTCAATTGCCGAAAATATCCATAAACATGAAGTCAAAGGCAGAGATAGTTTTAATTTAATAAAACAAGAACTCGAAACTGATATACCGGAAACAGATCTGGAGATTTATAATCTGAGATACGATAATGTGAGCAAAATAACGATAATTTTATACCAGATTTATTCATATTTTTTCATCAATTAATATAATTCTATTTTACTGAACGTTAAGTTTAAAATTCCGGTTAAGAAAAACGACTTAAACTGTATTATTCGTAAGGTTGAAATTAAAGGACCAAGACATATAGTGCGGGTAAGTTTTCTCATCATTGGTAGTCTAGAGTTGTGTTCGACATAATAGTTGGTCACATAAATTAAAATATCCAAGTTCTTTTCTTGTATCAAACAAAGCATCAACGACTGACTCAACCAAAAGTGTTATCCAGATATGTGGAGCACATAATCGTTTTGCACTGTTTGGGCGATAAAATCAATCCAATAGAAGCGGATAGGCATTTAAACGACACTTTCAAATGCGGCGCTTCAATAATGAAGAACATTCCGGAACCATTAAAATCATGTTACAATTACTTGATCCCATTGCCTACAGATGTGGATCAGGGGTACACTGCACCCAAAGAGGCCGGCTTGCAAATTGAGCCTGATGTCGGAGAAAGCAAATATTTTGTTTTGCAGTTCCACACAGTTAACGAAGATCTTGAGCCTAATATTGTTCTCACAATTAACACCCAGTTATGGACCACTGGCCAACTAAGGCCAAATAATCTGCATATTTATGCAATGAGTGCCTCAAGAGATAGAGCACTGAAAAACATTGCATTCATTTTACCGCCAAAACAGTCCAGTTTTCTGACCCGACATGTATTTAATACACACTGTTTGGATGAGGTCATCAAATATTTTAATTTCATTGCTATCTATTAATATAAGTTATTAAATATTATGCAGGACATTCAACCAAATGGTGTTGTAATCGATGCAGTTTTATGCCACATGCACGACCTAGGTAATATCTTTCAAGGATTCTCATCTTTTAAATAATCTTGTTCATCCTGAATCAATTCTTTATAAACTTGAACTTTAGGAATACACTTCAAACTGAGACATATTCGCGGCAATAAAGAGTTAAAGCCATTGGCCTATCAGGTTCATTATGCAATCAAAGGACAATCCTGGCACAAATTATCATCACCTCGTCGTATAATGCCTGGTGATACCCTTGTGCTCGAGTGCACATATAATACCACAAGTGAAAGCAAACCCGTAGTTGTAAGTGAAGTATAATTTCATTTCAATTGAATAAGTTTTGAATCAAATAGCTTGATATTTCAGGGCTACACAAGAGAAATGTGCGCGGTTATAACTGCAATGTGGTCGAATCATACAAAATTAAAAGTTGGCAAAAGTGTTAGCTTTCTTACAAAAGAAGCTGTTATTAGACTGACAGGAGTAGAAGACATGTAAGACATGAGAAAATAATTAGGTTTTCAATAAAAATAAAATGTCTAAAATTTGTCATCGTATGTTTTAAGCATATACGATGAACAGGATAAAAGTCCAGTCATAACACGCCCTGTGCAGTACAACGGAACTGAATTGACTAAGTATATAAATACGGTGCAGAGAGAAGTTTTGGCAGTGCAGGAACAGCAACAATTAGAATTAAGAGCTAAAAAATGGGAGAGATGCGGGGTCTTAAAAAACAGAGCGCCGAAACCGGATGTGCTGCTGGAAATGCCGGAACACTTTGAACAATATTTGGAGACCGAAAGACAGTGCCGTAAACCTGAATATTCTATTCAAACTTCAAATCGTTTTGAAATAATGGCTAGATTTCGGGCAAAAATATCGCAATTATTTGTGAAATTGTATTTCGAAAAACAATTATAATTCATTCGAAACATTAAATTAAAATTTATTATACAGTTATCTATTAATTAGGGTAAATGCAAACGAGTTAATTAAAAGTAAAGCAGGAACAGTTTTCAAAAATAATTGAAATAATGAGAAATCTAGGGAATTGTAGCGAATATAACAAAGTTCTGGATAATTTTGTGTTCAAATTAAAGAAAAAATTTCAAAAATGTACAATCAGGAATAATTATAAGAATCATATTATTCAAGTTGATTTATGTATGACATTTGAGCTCACATCAATTACTGATTCAGATTATAACAATCCAGGCACAATACATGTTTTCTCTTTAGCTGAATAAATGTTAGAAAATTATTTTGAAATCTGAAATAAATAATAAGAATATTCGTTACAAATTCATAGTTTTTAAGGATAGACTCATCCACACAGACTGAACCGCAAATTATTTATATTTATGAACAGTTCATGTCAGTTCATGAATAGAAGTGACGGAAAATACTGACAGAGATGAGAAAGTGGTCATGTTTTTATTTTGCATGTATGCCTATAAAAAGTAGTCATAAAATATTTTGAACTTTTAATATTTAATTAATATTTGAAAGCAATTTCAATAGCGATCCCAACTCTATGACTCCGTTCTTTGAGCTCAGCGGTCAATCCTAGACTAACATTCAGTTGTCCCAAGAAGCTAAGGTCTGGTGCGAATGAAATTATCAATCTTAATCAGGCATGTGCCGGGGATATATATTTGCTTTTAGATAATATTTTGCATTGGTAATTTTTGAATGATCTTTTTACTCGTTTGGTTGGAAAATGTTTCAAAACAGTGCAGTTTAAGCAGTAAACTAGCAACTAACATTTTGGGTGTTGCACATACCATCTTTATGACAATTACCAGAAGGCAAGGTGTGAATAAAACCGTTAACATGTTATTCTGTGTCATATGAATTTTTTATAGACATTTCTGTTATTTTTATGTAAGCATGTGTCCATAAAATATTTTAAAGATACACTAGATAAACTAGATAAACTAGATACATTTTAAAATGCAAGCCAAACCTCAACTAAAAATTTCTGATAAAGAACTCTGCTATCAATTCACACAAGCGCTGCTGTTTTCAGCAGCTGTATGACCCCGTTCATTTTTGGAAAAAATTTATTGTATACAAGAATGATGAACATAACGAAAGCTGAAACTTATCGATTAAAGACTGCTATGATTTTTTAAAGAACTCATTTCTTGAATGAAAAATTGGTTAGGATTGCTTAGAAAAACTTTTAGTTTTTTTCAGGGTTCAATTTGATCAGTTTAATTTCTGTATATTGTGGTCAGGGTGAAATTAAAGTTTGCTAATATACTGATGCAGTAAGCATTATGGTTATGAACTTTTAATTTTTAGTAGATATCGATACTATGCATAGAAACAGATGAAATAAATTCTATTTATTTTGTAATCATTTGCAAATTGAAATGATGTGCAAGGGAGGTTTTGTCATGAAATTCAGTTGTACTTGTTTATTTTACAAGTTTATAGTATTTATAAATAATTGATAATAGATAAGCAAGCCAGTTCGATTCATGAATAAAATAAGTTTGAAATAGATCCAGAATTTGGTTATTTTCATATTCTGTCTGAACCTGATTTGATTTTAAAAAAATTTCGAAACGATTATATCCTTTGAAAACATACGGATAGTTTTTAATCAGTTTTTAAGCAGTTTTTATTTATTCCCAAAAACTGTAGCCAACGTCAGTTCATTAAACATTTGTCATAATATTTTAATACAAATCCAAATAACAAGGTTGTATTAACAGAATAATTTGAATAATCTTTTCAAGAATACATAAATTAATCTGCATTATTGTATCCAGCAGAAATATGGTGTCAAAAATCATTACCTTGGTCTTACTATCTTTGTTAACATTTACGGCTCAAGAATTCAATCCTGGCAACCTGTCAAAAAATGCGGTCAAAATATTCGCTTGCAGTCAGTATTGAGTTTTGTTTGAATTCTGTTTAAAATTATTTTTATTTTAAACTCTTATATTTCAAAAAAATAATTGTCAGTTTAGAACAGTCTGAACAAGCTTTGTTGTATGAAGTTTAGATTGTAGGAAAACTTGCAGGTATATATTAGATGGAAATATACTGAATATATTAGACTGACATGAGTGGGGGTGAATTTTTTCATTTTGAATTGAACTGTATATGATTTTTATTGATTTAGCCGGATGTGAGAAAGTTGCCTCCCTAAAAACGGCTTCGGATGATTTTATGCAATGCTTGTTAAAGTTCAACAAAGAAGCGGCCGATAAGATGAATGCTATTCGCTCTAAACACGCGTCCGATTCAGACGAATGCGCGAAACAAGTTTTGGAACTGGTAATGGCAACAAAGGATCAAGTGGCCCAGGACAGGAACAAGCCTTGCGTAGATGTGATCCTGAAACATCAAGCGACGATGACAGAGGCCGCCAAAAAATGTTGAAAATAATCATTCAATAAATTTTTGTTTTCTTAAATGAATTTTTTTCTCATTCAACAGAATAATTGAATTTTTTAAATTGAATAAAATTAATAATAATTAATTTTCTAAATGATTTAACCTATAAGAAAATAATAATAAATGTTCACAAAAAAGATTCAGAGCCGATTGGCTCATATTTATCATTACCTAGTCGCGTATAAAAACTTACTAAGTGGATAAAAAGAGAAAATCCACTCACTTTTCATATCACAACTTAGAAAATTTTCACCAATTTCGTTGGTATTTGTTAACGTTTATGCGTAATATAAGTTTAAACCAAAATATGTTCTATTATTTAAGCTTCTTCAGACAGAACTAATCAGTTTAACTGATATATTCAGTCTCAGATATGCCATACAGTGAGAGGTCAATACAGAAGTTATGATTTCTGAATTTGAGAAAATAGCAATAAGTTTAAAATTACCCAGAATTCGAACATTTTGTTTATTTGTATTTAACTAAATTCTGTTGCGAGAAATAAATTACTTAGAATTTAGTGAAATACAAATAAAAAATGTTTGAATTCAGTGGAATTTAAAACTTATTGCTATTTTCTATAACGCTGAAATCATAACCACTCTATTGAGTCCTCACTGTAGTTCTGTCTGAAGAAACGTAAAGAATAGATAAATTTTCGTTCAAAATTACATTACACGAAACGTTCACACAAACCAAAGATCATGCTGAAATATTTCTAAGTTGTGATGAAAAGTGAGTAAATTTCCTCGTTTTATTTACAAAACATGAGCTCTCACAAACAAAAACTTAATATAACAAAATGGAATTAACATTTAAATATTTTTTAAAAAATATTTTATTTAAAATGAAAATGAATTCAATTAATTTTTTGGCATTTGTGTCGTTAGATAACGCAAATATTAATTACGATTAGAGTAAAGATCAGTTGAATAAAGTGAAGAATTCAAGGAATTTGTTTTGGTCTCTGGATCCAGTTCTGGTATAGGAGAGGGCATTGTCGAACTATATGAACGAATAGGGGCACATGTTGTGGTCAACTTTAGGAAAGATGGAGGAGTCTAAAGGGCTGAACAAGAAGTACAACAATTATCACCGAATGGACTGAAGGTCTTATAAAAAATTACATCAATTTCGAACATCATTAAAATATCAATAATTAATAGAGATCGGATTTCTCCACAACAATAATGGTCTCGAGAGCTGTTCCAACAATAAAAAGTTAAACTAAAAGATTCAGTTTTCGGTTTTTATTAATAAAACGTATAAAATATAAATAAAAATTATTAATAAATTCATTCTTCTGTTAATCTATTATTGTTTACAATTAAATAGTGTTTTAAAGTACTTTCCGTTAAACGATATCTTCTATCCGATAAAATTAAACTAAATTTAGAAAAACTTCTTTCACATTCACAACTGCTTATCGGAGCGAATTTAAAACAGAGCATTTCTTCTTTAGTTAAATTTGTAATCGGAATCAGAGGATTTATCCCATTTATGGCGTCAGATATTTGTTTCATTTGTTTGTAACCAAAATTTTTTTCTAAAACGTAATGAAATTTCTCGAATGCAACTAAAGTTCCAATTCCTTCACAACTTTTTATTTCTTCATACGCGTTATCAATCAGACCAATACTTTCCAATAACAATAAACCATTGGTTTCCAATATTTTTATAGTTTTTATCAAAAAACTAAAGTTATTCGATATATAATTTAAATCTTCTGTGCAGTCATATGAGTTAATAAGGTTTTGAATCTCAAATATATAAATAGAATCGTTTGGATCGAGACTCAGAACCAATTCACAGAACTGTTTATAATATGTCTTATAATAATTGATTGCATTAAGCCAACTTGCCCACCTTGTTCTTATAGGCAGAGGTGGTAATGGAACCGATGGGAAAGTAGTCTTATAGAGATGTCTTCTAATTGGACTTTTCGTGAAAATCAATTTACCGCAGCTTATAAGTCGATTAACATTATTAAAATGATTTGATATGACTTCAGACACGTTATGGATTGCGTGGTTAAGACAGGTTATGTGAACTATTTTGTGAAATGTGTTGCACAGTGTCTTACCCGCTAGTTTCATGTAATTGGCACCGTCTGTTACCAGAAGTAAGACTTTATCGAACTGAATGTCACCGTTATAGAGCAAATTTAAAGCTTTTAATATGCTTTGAAAGACACTTATATTATTTATTTTATCGACGAATTGCATATCTAAAAGGTATGGTTTTGTTGCCTTCAATGGATTCAGTCCTCCAACGATTATATTTGAGACATGTCTTTGTAACGAATCAGTTGTCTCGTCGATCGATATCCAAATATATTGATCACTCAATTCAGTTCTAATGTTATCAATTGTTTTGTTATAGAGTTCTGGTAAGTAATTCTTTCGTAAAGTTGACTCTTCTGGGCATTTATATTGAGTGAACTTTTCGATAAATGCTTTGAACATCGGATCAGATATTTTATTGAAACTAATATTTAAGGACACAAATAAACGACACAACTCATCGTTAAAGTTGATCTGAGTCAAAGTCTCACTCTTATTGCTCAAACAATTCATTGCATTCTTATGAGTATTCGTATTTAAATGTCTTAATAAATCTGTTTTATTACTGAATTTTAACTCTTTTTTGCAATAATTACAAAACAAATCATAAACTTCTGATTTATGATTAACACTAAACACAGATTCATATTCTCTTATAATACTGTTCAATAAAATTGAGTTTTTATGAGTTTTTGGCATTTTTTCAAACAAATATTAAATAATTATTATTTTTTGCAAAACTAATAGTCTATTAGTAATAGATTTTAAGTTCAAATGAATTTTTCATTTTAAAACCGAATTCTGTTTCATAAAGCGAATTCGAATTCCTTATATTCATTGAGATATTCCGTGAGAAACAATACAAAACTGACTTTTTTATTGTTGAAATTGCTCTCAAGACTTGTATTGTTGTGGAAAAATCCGATCACTAATAATTAATTACACATTTGTTGTAAAACATTATTAAACAGTATATTCTTTATTATTGACCTTTACCTCAATTATAATTCGATAGTCTTTAGAAGTTGTGGCGGATTTGACTAAAACTGAAGTCTTTAATAGACTTCTGAACAAAACGATTAAAACATATGGAAAGTTGGATATTCTGGTCAATAACCTAGGTATATATCCGACGACTACAATAATAGACGCGAATATAATGCAAGGCTTCGCTCAGGTGATCAACATTGATCTGAGAGCTGTGGCCCAACTGAGTCATCTGTCTGTGCAATACCTGGAGAAGACCAACAGTACGATTCCATTGATTTCAAGCATAGTCTTAATGAAACCGGTATTGAATAGAAATTATTTATATTTAATTCACATAAATCTAATAATTAATGAATGACAGCAGACATCGAAAGAGTTTGCCTTTTGTACTGCGAAGGCAGCCATAGATATTGTCATGTATAGGATGACTATACATTACTCTAAGTCTTAACCATAATCTATAATGATTCCACTGTTTTCCTAATTATGTAAATCATTATTATTTGTATTGCCACCCTTGACTATTATGTACACCTTGAATACCTCAACTTATGATCAGATAAGACATCCGTGTTCAGATCACGTAGACCCTTAATGTGCCAGTGGTTGCTAGGCAACCATCTGATAAGAGTAGTATTGCTTAAGACAGATGGTGTGTTCACACGGACATAGAGAGAGTTATCTGATCAAAAGCTGGTATATAAGTCGAGGTAGAACTCAGTTGTATTCGTTGGATGAAGTTGATAGAAGTTAACTAATAAAGACTTGAATGCTACTTCTGGAGTGTATTTCATTTCCTAACCGCTCGGGGAAACGCTAACCGCTGGACTACTGGACAATCGCTGGACAGAGGCTCACAACGTCGCCGTTCGCCCATACCTTGAAGACCGTTGGCAGATGACCACAAATAGTAGGTCCACTAACCTTTAGCCTCTCCAGTGATGTAGAAGAGAGTCACCTTCCCAGTGACGTATAGCGGAGGGAAGGCCGGCTCTCTAGAAGCTCTACTCCGATGACGTATAGCGGAGGAGTGGCTGCTTCGCGTACAAGTACCGCCAACCCGGGCTTGTACGTTACAATATGATGGGACAAGTCTTGTGATGTACCTGAGTATATACACTGTCCTCCTTTGGCCAACACATAAATCGAGTCAAACATCTCAACTATATCTGTGTTGGGCTGAATAATCTAACCTTTGGAAATGCAATTATTATTATGTTTTTAATCAAAAATTTAAGTTTGAATTGAAAATTTAAAGATAACACTTAACTTTTCATACACAAATAAGATTAAAACGATGATTTTTGAAATTTTTATATCAAAGTTATCCTATAAAGTTTTAGATCAAAGTTATCATGTTTTCAATACTTAATATTCTGATAATTTCATTTGAATTTGTTTAAAAGCTTTGAAAAATATCAATTTTAATTATCGTTGTGGGAAGTTATTGTCAAAATGAAATTAAAATTTTTTCGAAATTGGCAGAATTTATTTTTGAACACTGAATTACATTGGCTTCAGTTCACTTTCAAAATCATAAAAAGAGTGGATTTTATACTTTAAGAAAAGCATTTAATCAACCCAGGGGCGATCTACTTTTTTTTCGTTTCCTTCATAACATAGTCATTGATCGACAGCGAAATGGGCATTAACTCAATTAATTACAAATAAGTTTGCGATACATAACTAAAAATTAAACAAAACAAGCTGGTTGAAATTACCTGTCTACTTTTCTGGTTGCAAAAGATGCTTATGCAAACTGTGAATTAGAACTAAAATTATTTTATCAGTAATTGATTTGAAATCTAAGCAAATAATTATTAATGAATTAGTTGATTTCTTGGTAAGAAATGATAATTTTTGTATATTTGATTAAAACTTAATTTTAATAAATTTTGATATTTGATGTTTTTTAATATATGAATTTGAGTATATTATTATTATTATTTATGATTATGAGTTCTTGAATTATACACGAATTCATTTTTATTATGAAATATATTTTATTTTCTGGTTATATATTTATATATTATGCTAGGTTACAAACGTGGTGCCTTATCGTATTCTCGTTAGTCACGGCCAAAACCTTCCTTATTATACCTACCATTAGTGTCTGCAAAAGCACTTATATCAGTCGGATGACTAAAGCTTAATAAAAGCTTTGACTAAAAAACTGGTTTGTTCTAAGTTTTAAAACCTGTGAAGCACTGAACAGAACTGGCTTTCAGTCAGAGCTAAAGTTCCCTTTTATTAAGCTTTAGCCATCGTCTGTGGTTTTGAATACATATGAGGTTGTATGAAATATGCTACAATATGGTGGCTGGCGTGTGGATGAAACCACTTTAATCTCACGTTACCAAATTAGCTGTGTCTGGCAAAAATTACAAGTTTGACTGTGTGCGTAGCCAAGGTCTTAACTGTTAGAGAATGATGAAATATGTGGACGACCCTCAACCGAGTACTTCGTACGCTCAGCCGATGATCAATGATGAGGAATCGGATGTTATTGGGCGAATATTCAACCCGAATGCTACCATAAAAAAAATCGAAATCCATGAGGTTATACAGAAGATAAAATCTGAAGACTCAGATTAATGAAAATACCGATCAGAAATGCGACAACGATAATCACCAATATCATTAGAACCAATGGAATGGCATTCCGCTCAAGAGCTACTTAAAATGTTGGGTTGGAATAAGGCAAGATGAAGAGGATTTTCGCAAGCATTGCTTCTATACTTGCGGAGTAAAAGTGGAACTGAACCCGAAATCTTTCAACTTACACCGTTGGCCCCAATGAATTTGGATATGTATCGGTATTTCAGTTGGCTAAGAGACCTGGATTCTTTCTGAATGAATCCATGGTCTAATATCCACAAAATTAGTACAACGCCTCTAACAAGTAGACCACCAAAATGCAGATTACGGTACAGCTACTTGTCCTTCATTCGAGTGTTCTACTCTTAAAGTTTTATAAAGCTTATTAATTGAAGTTAGTCTTTACGTTATTATTGTGTTACGCTATACCATCATAAATTAATTTAGTCTTTTCTATAGTGTTTTACACCTCTCGTTTAAGAGATTGTACGTGCTTAATATCACGCAATAAATTAACAAAGCACAACTAATATTGGAAATTTTATCAAGTAGTTTTTGATTAACCCAGGACAACTAAATAGCTGCTAAAGTACTAAAACTATGATCAATGAAAAACAAGAAATTATTCTCGTCTCAAATGTGTTGTCTCAAAATGAAAACTTAATAATTGAGCTGTTGTTCCATTGAATTTATAAATGATTTTTATTTCGTTTAAATTATGAATATCTTTCTCTTGAAAAATATTCTATTGAAAACGATAGATAACATTCGGGTAGAACTTCATATTTGAATACTCGGGTCTATCCATCACGTGTGCCAAGGCCTCATATAATGCGAATACGTAGGACTTTCTTTGCTTCCCATCAATCGGTGCTATTTTATTGTAATCGCATTTTGGTGGATTTGACCTTTTAGTGTCCAATTGATCCAGATAAGAACCGAACTGATTGTTCAGTGATAATTGGAGTGCTAAATCTGTTGGCATACCAGCTGCAGATAAGACCAGACCACCAGCTTCTTTTACATATTGATCATAGAGGCTAGATGAAATTTGTATAAGCTTTAATT
Organism: Eueremaeus valkanovi; assembly: GCA_034693305.1. Lineage (NCBI taxonomy): Eukaryota > Metazoa > Arthropoda > Arachnida > Sarcoptiformes > Eremaeidae > Eueremaeus > Eueremaeus valkanovi. The sequence continues at coordinate 3,056 of JAQIWA010000122.1, read as the reverse complement.
AGTAGTATTCAAAGATCAGTTTTGCAGTGGGCAGAAGACTCTCCTAAGTAACGATCCGATTATTTGGATCATATTATATAAAACCTCACTTTTGCACACATCGGTTTACAATTTTATAGGAAAATATTATAATTAGCCAAAGTATATTATCATCGTTTGAAATGTGTGCTCTCAGGTCTTGTTCTTATGCATTTCAAGAGAAGTGATCTAGTTTAAAGACACTATCAAACTCACACAGAAGGCTTGCATTTATCACATAATTAATAATTAAAGAGTAAATTCTGAAATATTTTGAGTAACATCTGTACCAGACTACTGTTGAAATGTCGACTTTATTGTTGTCCATGGTTGAATATTTCATTGCGTTTATAAAAAGTTTTTGATATTTCAAGACCTCGCTCTGTTTATTTCTAAACGCTTTGAATATATCAGGCAGACCACAGAATTGATGACCCATTTTCAAAAAAAAATCAGTTAAGAGTTGAGTTCCTTGTTGCGTATTCTGGTTATCGTATGAACGGATAATGTAATCATTGAGTTTCGCCATAATTTCAAAACCTTTTCTGTAATAACAAAACAGTTGTGTTTTGATGAGATGAGACAATGAATGAGACCTACAGTGGACGTAAAAACCCGAAGGGGTCACAGGATGGATCTCTTTTATAATACATGGCAATCAATGACTGAAATCATTTTGCTAACCACTGGTTTTGAATTAAAATGAATAAAAATGAATAAAATCGATTCTTACGGACATAATTCGTTTTTTATCAAATCCGTATTTTCGGGCCAGGGGTAATCCGGGTTACCGTCAATACTAGCCACCAGTTCATCCATCTCACGGCCATCGTCAAATCTGATGCGTTTGGATCCACAAATAGCTATAACTATAGCTATAATAGAAATGTAACATATTTTAAACAATAAAAAAATTTGAAAAATTGCTTACAGATAAGAATTATAATCAGGGTAGATTTTGCCATTATAAATGACAGAGAGCAATTTTTTACTATCGGTCACTTATTGATTGACTTTATGAAAAATATGTTTAAATCTTAAACATCTGGTTTTTATTAATCAATTTTAATTTCATAATTAAGTTCATCATTCTCTCAAATTACATTAAATATGAAAACCATCAATAAGACTGTCATAGCTTCCAAATTGAAAATCATTTTATTGTTGATGCATAATGCAATCAAAATTGTGAAAAAAACACATGTCCCTGTTTACATATCTATTTACATTTATCTTGTTTATTTATATTTGACTTGTTTGTTTATTTTAGCAAGGTCATTGACACTGACATAATTACTTTAAATATTCTAAAAAAATTAGTTATTTTTTCTTGCTAATTCTTGCTAATAATTAAATCCAGATTATAATCATGATATGACCTAGTTCTCGTAAATTCTATATTGAAACAATACTTGCCAGCTTAAAATTATAACTAGAAATCCATAAATAATCTATTAATTATCTAAAATAACTAAATAATTAATTTGAACGATAAATTATTATAATATGCAATAATAGCTAGCTCAAAATAGTGACCAAAGCATCCGAGAACATACCTGGTTAAAACAAAATGAGTTTCATCCAGATTATTCAAATTAATTATAATTAAATTCAAACTATACTGTCTCACAAATACAACAACAAAAACACGTGCTTTTGTTTATATACATCTATCTTGTTTATTTAAAGTTATTACACAGGTCAATAACCTTTACATGAATAACAACAAAAATGTCATTTTAAAAGTTGAGGACAATTTAAATTTTTAATTTGGCTTAAATCCTTCATAATCTACCTAGTTAAATACTGCACATAATCATAATATAACCTAGTTACATAATTCAACATAATGAATACATACTTCGTTCCCGAATAAATAAATCAGATTTGTTTCAATACAGTTGAAAAACCAATACAAAAGAAACCAATTCGAACTTAAATAATAAAAACAAATAAATTTAGCATCCACATATACCTTGGCTATGTTTCTATACTCACTTAAAACCAATTTATCACCAATTTATGTAAACTATTAAATATATTTTCAATTCCAAGTAAAATCAATTATAACTATGTTTTACACAATACTTGAAAAACACATTGAATTGTTTATAAACAAGCTTATTCACAAACATTCTAGGTCAATGTCAACAACATAATGTAACTAGGGCAACCCGTTTAATACTTATTTTTTTTATTAACATAAAAAAAACAATTAATCCTATCACATATGCAACTAGGGCACCCCCGGCTAAAATTTGTCCAGGGACGGACAAAAATCTGTTGGGGAGATTTGTAAAGGTTTTCCTTGTTCCCCATTTGCCACTATTTAAAGCCCCTCCTACTTGTGCCTTTACAACCTATACTTCCTATTATATAACTATGAAAACTCTGTGTAAGACTTCAGTCTCTCTATGTATACCAACACTTTATGTTTGCATAAAAGTATTGAATGAAATAAAGCTTTTCTTTTGTGTTTTAAAAACTTGCGTCACTTATTGTAACTAACAGTCAGTGCGATTGCCCTTACGGTTAGTAGTATACAGCCTCCCAAATGGTCGACTGACAAGCTTAAACGAAGCTGGAGCCTAAACCTGATTATAAAATTCAATTAAAATTTCTATTTTTCTAAAGCCCCTTGGTAAGAATTTTTTCACCGAGCGATTTTTTACTAGCGCAGCACCGGTAGTAGAAAGCTAACATAGGGTCTAGGTCGAAAACCACTAGGGTTATAATAAGGTTTAGCTATTCATAGTAATCCTTGTTGAAAATCATCGACCTCATCTATCAGGGTTTTTTCTAAAATCGTTGCGTTTTTGCACTGGATAACTTTTTATTTGCAAAATGGCATAATTCATCAAGCTCTAGAGCGAAAACCACAAAGGATAGATGAAGTCTGAGCAATGGAAAATAATCATAATAAAAAACACTTCAGACATAATTCTGGATATCACCTTGGTTTTACTGATATTTGTTCAATTAAGATAAAATGTAATTTCAATGGTGTTTAATAATAATCACTGACTATAGAAATACAT
>JAQIWA010000121.1:0-49124 GCA_034693305.1 Eueremaeus valkanovi | reverse complement strand
ATTGGTTTTTCGAAGATAAAAAATATTTGTACTTAGACAATTTAATCGACACTTATTGAGAATATGCGCCTTCAACCAAGACACATTTTGGTCGAGACAGAATTTGAAAATTCTTCCTGGTTCAAAAGATATTTGAGCCACGGACATTTATTTTTGAACGACCTAGTATTGAACAAAACGGGTGTAAAACTATGTCATTCTTCAGTTGGCAGTGACTATAGAGACTATAGAGACTATGCAATACTTGTTTGAATTGAGAAAAAGTTTAAAAATTTCAAAAAATAATGATAGGGTTAGTAACACAAAAATATGGAGTAATTCAATGCAGGAAATGCTTAACAACAGCATTGAAAGCAAGTAATTATTCTCCACCTGGTATTGGCTCAAAACGCCTATAAATTATTCTTTATATTCATATTTTTTCGAGTCTATACGAGTAGTAGAGCTCAAGTGAAAAATTAGTTCAAAATATATTTTTCGCTTCATTTCAATGCAAACACAGAATATTTGTTCATTTTGTTGGTTACAGAATAGAGGAGAACGTGATGTTTGAAAATGGATTCTATTCTTATTAATAGCGCAAAAAATAATAATAATAAGTGCAGTGAATTAGATGTCACATATGATCGGACCTCCTATGAAATCTGCCGCTAAATTCTCTCTCATTCATCAAACCAGTGGCAAATGAGTTGCTCTCTGGCGCCAAACGGTAGCCCAGACCAGACCAGACCAGACTCAGTCCAATCTTATACTTCTTCTCTCTATTCTCTTCACTCATTCAAATACGCTATGTCTGAGCTCTACGTGTTTTTCTAAAGCCATAAAACTTTATATTCAGTATATTTTTCTCTCAAATTATTCATTAGATTTGGCGTCACTTTCAGCTTAAATATTAATTTCAGTCAAAGAATATTATTTTGCAATTTATTGTATTTTTCATTCGAAGCACTAAAATATTATATCGTTTTTCTGTTTTTCAATCTCATCCAACCAATCATCTGCTGGCCTAGTGTTCAGGACTACTGGACAAGTAGTTTGCAATAAGAGCTGATTAGAGTATATATTGGTCTCACCTTTAGTTAACCACATTTCTTACTGAATTATACGACCCATAGGTAGACAATAATTCAAAATAGTTAGTAATCAAGTTAGCTTTATTTTCAAAAATAATCCGCAATTTTACCCCCCTATACCCTCGGCCGACCTTGCACATCCCTAATCTACAGTATTGAAAGAGTTGGGTATAGTAGATATGGTTGAGCACATATTTTCAAGCCTATTACACCCTGCACCCCCTTCCCTTATGCATTTTAATTTTCTGAATGTGCAGTTAACATATGGGTGACCCAGGCAGATCTAGCAAAAATGCACATTGAAATTCAAATGCGAATGACCTAAATTCCATGCCTTTATATTGACCTGACTTATTTCGTAAAACTTTCCAAATTATTTTCTTTTTAAAATAATTGCCGAATTTGATCCATAAGTTAAAAACTTTGAAACTAGCCTGGCCGTTCTCTCCCACTCTGTCGTACGTACTTAAAGTAGACCTTTATTATAGAGAGAGCACACCTGCCTCTGTATGGCATCGGCACGAAATGCTTTCCCCAATATGTTAGGAATTGTGGTAACGCGTGAATATCGTATTATACAGTACTATAAGATGTGCTTTACTTCAGTTGTTTCATATATGAGCCCAATATATATGTTATCAAAAATACAAAAATATTTACTAAATTGTGATTTACTTGTGGAACAAATTCGCAGAATTATAGACAAATATATTACACTATCCATAGTCTCTCAACAGTCTGTAAATACTCCCAGCGCCGCATCTCTTCAAAACAGTACTATCGTCGTTGGTTTTGCAACTGGAATCTGCAAGAACAGTTTTTGACCCGAGTCTTATTTATTTAAACCATATTTGAAAAAATGTGTAGGTTTTGAAAGTGATCTGATTCTCAATACAAAGGATTGAGTTTTGGAAAATAAATCTGATATTCATTGCATTAGAATATAAGAACTGATTATTTATCAATATATTGATAATAATTGTAATAAATCATCAATCAATGCAATCATTTGAATATAATTGTTATCAATAAAAAATATTTGCTTGGATTGAATAAATGATAAACTGTAGCATAGGATAGAAGAAAGAGACAGACAATTCATTTGACTACCAATTGTTAATAAAAAAAACTTTTCGATTAAAGCTTTAAAAGTTTATTTCAGTTCAATAATGTATTGAATGGAAAAAAAGTTTAAGAAATAAAATAAAACTTTTGGTTATATAACAGTTTGATGGACTGTATAGACTATACGTATGAGTATTGGAGGAAAAGGTGCAAAGTTTCAGTTAATGAGCGAATATCGTGCGATGCGAAGGAGGAATCAGAAAATCCACACAAAATTATATGAAATAATGCCTGCCTTTTGAGGCAAATACTCATTCACTGTCATTATCATTGAGTTTAAAAAAGATAATTTACTTTATTTGCTATACTCTATGTGTATGTCGTCTTCAATATCTCACTTATATTGAAAATTCACGAATATTTTAATAAGTATTCAATTAAATTGTTTTAATCAACTTTTCATATCCAATGAATTGGGCTTTAATTCCATTGAAAATAAGTATTCATTTTAGACATTCGTAGAATACAGTTACCCATTCAATGAAGCTGGAGCCTGAACCAGATGAGAACATTCAATGGAAACTATTATTTTTTTATAGAACACTCAATCAAGAATTTGTGCACAGGGTCATTGAAATTACTTAGTTCCTGGCAGAGTTTACAGAACGAAAACTGTAGTCTTATCAGCCATTTGATGATTGAAAGAGATTTTTAATTTTATTCTAATTCTGTCTTTTTTTAGCTAAATCTCAACTGGTCTGCACCGGGAGACTACCTCTCGCTTCACCAAGGCGCCTACTGACTCCATGAACAATGAGTGGCTATATTCCAGTTTGAAACTTCGTATAATAGATGCCGCTATAAGTCATAACTTACGGTAAAATCAGTACCACTGGTCAATTTACGGTAACTTACTTTAACATCGTTACTGCCGACCACACTATACGAGCACATGAATGGCAAAAGCATAGAAATGTTAGGGGACGAGCGTGATGTGTGCATAACCTGGCTCATGCTTTTCCCCTAACATTTCTATGCTTTTGCATTCATGTGCTCGTATAGTGTGCTGCCGACCAACTGAGCTACAGTAAGCTGACTTCACTAACGCTTAAGTGCACATCCAATTGAAAACAAGTTCAAAGTATTTACTTGATTAATATGGATGTTCCACCCTGGGTGGGGGTGGGGGTGTATTCCGTAAACAAATAAATATTAGGAATTAAATTGTTCGGAAGTTTTCAGATGTTTCTAGCCTGTTTCACCCTGTATAAGACCCTGTTTAGAAGCATTAGCTCAAGTTCATTTTAGTCAATCCATAGGGAAAGTGGTGCCAAACATCGTAAACGAAAGAAAAGAATATATTAAAGAAGAACAAGCATATAAATCGATTGGCTGCAATCAATAAAAAAGCACAACTATTAATACCTGGCCACTTTCATTTTATACATAAGAACACGAACTCAGTTGAAAAGTATTCCGGAATAGAGAGTCTCTCCTATTAAAGACACATTGAATGCCAATTGATATTCATATTCAACTCTATCATCAAATTGTAGTATAAATACAAATAAAGGGAATGACTGACCGAATCATATTATAGCTTATTATCGAAAATATTAATAAATAAAAATAAAATTAAATGAATTGAACTGAAAATCGTTACTAGAATTCATATACAGGTAAATGAAATGTCAATGCAATGCAATGTCTATTGTGTGCAGACATTAGCGCTTAAAGTGTTTAAAAGCAAAACTACTTTCTGTACACAAAGTATTGATCGATAGCTGGAGTCGATTCGCAATTGTATACAAACACTGAACACATCATTAGATTAAGTGTTATTGCAATCAATAGCTATTAAATTGTATTAAATTCACAATTGGTTTCCATTGACAACAATTCACATGATCTGATCAATCGATCAATTAGTGAATCCAAACCTTAAATACAATCAATATTTGTCTTCAAAACCAAAACAAATATCGATTTGAAAACATATTTTGTAAACAAAACAAAAAACATAAAAATCATTGAATTATTTGAACAAATGTTTAATTAAATTCATTTGTTTTATAATTAAAACAAATATTTTTCGCAATTGAAGTACGAATTAATTGATCCAAAGGAAGGAATGGCAGCCAATCAAAGGTCACGACTATTCGGTTCAGTTCTTCGATTCAATTCTGACCGCGAATTAAGACTATTCTGAATAAACAGATCCAAAGATTAATTTATATAAATATTTTGTTAATTCATTTGAAACAATAATTTGCTAATAATTTCACACATTTTTACAATACATTGATGTAATGGTAAGTGTTTTGCCATTTATTGGATCAGTTTCGGTGATAATTGCTGTTAATTATGATTAAAATGGTTTCAATTGAATGATAGGAACGAAACAAAAGTAGTGATAGTTTTGACAATTCTTCACATTATTGTCGCTCTTCTGGACATAACTCAGAACTCAATGATAACAGCGATGACACCAATAGAGACCACTTTATGGATGTTTTGGAAGACTTTCGGCAGAATTGGAGACAAGAATTGCAGACAATTAAGAATTTACATAATTTTGACAACAATTTGGGGTAAAAATGGATTAATTGATAGTTTGACCGAATTATAGATCATTTGAATTATGTTTTCGCAGAGAAAGCGATGATATGTTGAGTGACGTCGAGTTGAAAGCTATGGAACTGTTCAAAGAAGGGGTGCTTTTGGAACAGACGGGCAAACTGTATGATGCGGTCGCTTACTATAGACGGGCCACTCAGTTGGTGCCCGACATTGAGTTCAAAATGTATAGATTGGAGACCAGAATGAACTCAAATGAAGACAATGTCTCCGATTCTGGTCACGAAAACGATTCGATTGAGTCGAACATCGATTCCACAGAAACTTACGACGACTTCGACGAAAGCGATTCCGATCTCATCACTCGATTCCTGCGCTTAAACGGCGATGAATTCGGAAATGTTATGCTTTGTTCGCCCAAACAGATGACTGGGCGAACACACTTCTCGGCACTGCCTTTCGAAGTGGTCCTCAATATTCTCAAATGGGTATCAAATCCATTGAAACCAATATTTTATTTCAAATATCAATATATTTAACAATTATTGTCTTAACAACAGATTGTCTCCAATGAACTCGATTTGCGATCTCTGGAGATGTTTGGCTCAGTTTGTCGAGGATTTTATATCGCATCCCGTATTACACCTGTCCTCACCTTATTCTATATGTATTTGAACTAACATTCCCTTCCCTTCAGGTGACGCAGAGTTATGGCGTTTGTCCTGTTATAGCACATGGGGTTCTTCGAGCTCTTCTCTGATCTCTAATTACGGCAATAATTGGCGCCATATGTTCGTAGAGAGAGTTCGGCCCAATTTTAACGGCACTTATATCAGTCGCACGACTTATATAAGACAAGGGGAGGCGTCCTTTCAAGACGTTCACTACCGGCCCTGTTATCTGGTCGAGTACTACCGATATATCAGATTCTTTCCGAACGGTTAGCTTTTGTTTGAAATCAATGTTTATTTAAAAGTAATAATGAATTGAAAATTGACTCAAAACAGGACAGGTATTAATGTTGACAACTGCGGACGATCCGCACCAGAGTTTGCCACTCCTTCGCAACCGAAAGCCGAAAAACAGTAATGTCTTGAGCGGTCACTATCGCATCAACGGCCAGACCATTGCTATTGCTCTGAAACGGGACTACATTTCAGACAGCAATCAATTGTCGCGAAAATATAAGAACAAGAATAGAGAGAAATGTCTGTCCACTCAGACGTTCAACATTTCGCTGGAAGTCAAGGCTGTGAAGAACCGAAACAATCGGCAGCTCTTATGGCAACACTATTCGGTGCAATACATGAAACCCAATGGTCAGGAAAGCGCCACTACTTTCGATTTGACGCCAAACAAATTCCCGTCGTTTTGGTTCTCTCGGGTCAGGAGTTATGTATCGGAAGCCGAACAGAAACTGAACTGAATTTAAAGTCAATCACTTGTTATGACACTTATTATTCACTTATAATGTCGTCAATAAATATGACTTGGATTTGAAATCTTTTTTCGAATTACTGTAGAATTCCTCTGAAAAGACTCGAAATATTTGTTTCAAAACTTATTTTTATTAATACTTTAATTAGACGTCAAATATATGATTGTTTTGACATTTATTTTTGATTTTCATTTCCTGTGATTTATGTGAATATTGTTTGTTATGTTATTGTAAATGCAATTTGACTTCAAATCAATTGTTTTTACTGTCTTTTAGAGGAATTTTAAATGAATTCTATTTGAAATTGTTATTCAATTCAATTAAATATTTAAATGAATGGAAAAAATATATAATTATTTACTGTTTGTAATCATTGATAATATTATAATGAACTAAAACATTGAATTAAAACTAATAAACAAAATATTCTTTGATTTCCTGTTTCAGCCCTTATGTCGAATAATAAAGAGTTTAATCAAAACATTAAATATATTTTTGAAAATTAAATTATTTTAGTATAAAATCAATCTTTTATTTAGAGATATAATTGCTATTCATATGACGTTATCTATAATTAGGTAATAGTGTTCTCATTGTCACAATAGCTGTCTGATCCGAAAGGATGTGCTCAAACAACTATATAATTCTTTAAGTAAAAATTTGTCGAAATCTTTAATTATAATTAGTATAGAAAAGGTGTTGAATAACAGAATGACTAATCGATGGGTTCGTCAGCTTTGGAATCAAATATCAATTTAAGAGTAATAAGAAATGACTGCAAACGCTATGATTGCAAAAATAAATTTATTCATTTGGCAATGATATCAGAATTTTTTAAGAATCACTCTCACAGTGATTGTTAAAACCAAACATAACTAAGACTATAGTAAAACAAATTGCAATTCATTGCGAATCTAAAAAATCATATTTTTCGTCATCGCCTTAACGACAGGTAATTTAATGATTAATTCTAACCAATAATAAAAGTTTTGTATCAGAAAAACCTATCTTTTGTTGTACAACTGAATGCTGGAACAGAATTGTATTCAAATCCAACGAACAATATATTATTACAATTGAAAACAACATAAAGAGAGAAATATTTTGACTTTTTTATTCAAATCGTCAAAAAACCTGAAACAGAATTGTATTCTAATATCTGTATTGAAATTCTATCTGTTTGTGCGAATATGGCGGGCAGTTGTGGTGGATCACTCATCAAAATCATTTTGTTCGTATTTAACTTCATTTGGGTCGTGAGTATAATCACAAGAATTTATATTTAAACTACATATCAGTTATAAGATTAAACATTTCAAACATTTTCCATAGACTCTCATAGACTTCAATATTTATAAAGTCTATGAAAACTTAATTAAAAAATTCTTACTATTCGTCAAAACGAGGAAAATATATTAAAAAAACAAAATTTTATGTTTTTCTCTAATTATTTTCATTTATATATAATGTGTTTTTTTGAGAACAAATACACTTAACAGATATTTTCCAACTTTTCTGATAATTTCTGTTAGAATTCTCTGTAAAAAGTTTGTTAGACTTTAGGAGTGAATCAATAGAGCGATTGTTGTATAGCAGCAGTCATTTAGAGCTAAGATTAAGAGACGAATAATTAATTTATTATCTCTGATGCCAGGCCTGCGGAGCTGCGATCCTTTATCTCGGGATTCGTGTTCTTCTCAAATACAATACTGATATTTCTGATGTAATAAAGGAGACGCCGAGGTTTGTATGCATTACTCGACTATTAGATTAGATTATTTATAAGTAAAGGCAAACAAAACATAAATACATGAAAATAAATTTAGTTCACAAAACTAACTGATAATTGAGAAGAATTGCAATAAATTATTACAAATAATACTAAAGACTAGTAATCAGAATACAATAGTTTTGGAGATATTCTTTCGAAGAGAACAATAACAGAGAATAAATAAAAGCTTAAAAACTAATTGATAGCAAATCTCAATTAATTAATTGCAATTATCTTTAGTCACTCGGCTATAGTGCTGATAGTGGCCGGAGGACTCATATTTGTCATCAGTTTCCTTGGATGTTGTGGTGCTATCAAAGAGAGCTATTGTATGCTAAACACTGTACGAGACCTTAACATCAGTTTATATAAAAATTGTGTTCATTCAAGCAATTCGTTTCAGTCTTTAATATTAATTAATCTTATGTTCGCACCAATAGTACGGCGGACTTATCTTTGTCTGTTTGGCAGCACAAGGCGTGGGCGCATACCTGGCCATCAAATATAACTACGACGTATGTGATCAGTCTTTCACTAATTTTGTTGAAGAGTTAAAAATTTTAATTTAAATTAAAGTTTGAGAAACACGCGGCCGATGGCATCAACTCTGCACTGGACGCCTACGACTGGAAGAAGTCGGACACAGAGCCGGGCAATAGAGCTATCAATGAGTTCCAAAAGCAATTGCAATGCTGTGGAGGGAAAGACAAATATGACTGGGACAAAAAGATACCAGCCGAGTTCAGGGGTCAGCAGTGCAGCACTCGATTCTCAATTATATTAATTATTTTCTAATAATTATTCTGTAAGCACAGGTCAATACCCGGCCTCATGTTGTAAGTCAAATGCAGATATTAAAGATGGCAGATGTCCCGGACCTAACACATGGGTAATATTAAGATTATCTAACAATCGTATTACAGAACGATTGAAACAAATGATTATTTTGTGGCCAAACAGGACAAGGGATGCGTTGCGGCAATGGTTGATTACCTCAAGCTTTATATCGGAAGTCTGGGTAAGAATTTGATACTTATTTATAAATATTTTGTTTTGCGTATGAAATCAATCCCAAAATCATTGAAACTATTTATTAGAGTTTTATTACAGTAATAATAACACTCTCTTTCCCCTCCCCTCCCCTCCCTTTCCTAAGAAAATTGAAACTAAAATAGGAGTCGAATAAAAATTTGATTTGATTTCAGGTTATATAGCCATTGGTGTGGTTCTGGTGGAACTATTGGTCCTGATATCCGCGTGTTGTCTGGCCAGGGATATAAAGAACAAATACGCGTCCTATGCGTCGCCAAAGGCTCGCGCTTAACACCAGTTTCGGAGGGATTTTAAAGTTTGATTGAATTCAAACCCATTATATAATTAAGAATTTTTTGATTTTAGTGTAAAATAGACTAATATTTTGCAAAATAGCGGTTCTCTTATAAACTCATTCATTCGTTCATTTTGTTCATCACTTAAAGCATTAAATCTAAACAAATGTATGCTTTCGTTGAATCCGATTATAATATAAACTTAAATAAAAAACATTTTTATTTATATTTTAAGTGAAAAATTCAAACAAATGGTTTGGATGTTAGTTAAGAACTCAGACAATAGTCAATAAAAATATTTTCAAACAATTATTTCTGAATTATATTTAATTGAATTCATTTTTAATGATTTCAAATGACTTTTCATTATTCAGTTCAGAAGTAAAGAACAAATAATTGATTCATTCGTATGACTCGACACTAATTTGTGAGCAATAGATAAGTTCTGGTTCGCCCAATGGTGGGGAACAGGAGCTCAAAACACCAGTGCATAGAAATACTCATTTGATTTTTGCAATTAAATTGTATTCGAGTACCGAAACCCCCTAACCCTGTCCTTACTTTTATTCTGTTTCAATGTCGGCGCCGATGGCTTTTGGAGTGAGAGCTGTGTTCTGGAGATGGGCTTCGATGCCGTCGTTTGTCTTCTTTACTGCTTCGGTGCCGATGTCTGGAATCGGGTTTCGATTTGTCGTCTCTTTCTCTCTCTTTGTCACTATTTCTCTCTCTATGTCTCTCTCTATTCCCATCCCTTTCCCGATCCCTGTCTTTTGTCCGACTCCTCGATCTTTTGGAGCGTTTGCTTGGATGATGTCTTTCCCTCTCACTATGCCTTCCATGCCTTTCCCTGTTCTGACTGCCCTCTCCCTCCCTCTGGACTTTGGGTAACATTAGTTGGTATTCATTGGTATCGGAAACGTATTCGTACTTCGAGTCCATTCTCTGTCCGAAAGCACTCTTTTTGATCCGAAACTCATCCTTAGGTTTGTTGTCTTCGGTCTTCACATCCTTATAGTCCTTCACATACGTCACTCCCTTTCCCTTTCCCAACCATTTAATCTTAGAGACCGATTGACTGAAGTCCACGTGAATCCTGCGGTCGTCGATCAGCACATTATCCATCTTGAAGTAAGCCCTCTCACAGTCCTCTTCCCTCTCGAACTCAATGAACGCGTATTGAAGCGATTCACTCGACTTCTGGTCTCTAATCACTTCACAGCTGACTATTGACCCGAACCGCGAGAATATGACTTCGAGGTCGTCCTCACGAGTCACGGGATTCAGTTTGCAGACGAAGAGCACATTCTCGGGAGGCCTGACGTCTGCGTCCGGAATGTCGCCAATCATTTCCAATACCAGAGCTCTCTCTTTGGCCTCTTTGTCGCGAATGCTTTCCTCAATCTCTTCGGCTGTCATGCCTTCCGTGTCGTCAATGTCTTCATTAACGCCGATTCGATCGGATCTCAGCAACTCTTCCGACACTTGCGGAGACATCGGAGGAATTTCCAGACCTTTTGGACAATTATTATGAATTGAAATCAGTTTTCACTCAGAATTCAGTCAATACTCTGTATTTCAGACAAGTATTGATTAATACGAACCCTTCGGGTGAGGAAAGGGGTCTTCGAGTACGACTGTGTGAGTGATGAGTATGTCTTTGTACGGCCTGTTAGACGAATCGCATATGACTTCATTCAACTGATCCAATACCTCAAAGCCTTCGACCACATGACCGAAGACGGTGTGAATGCCATCCAAATAGTCTAAACCCTCGGCCAAAGTGATGAAGAACTGGGATCCGTGCAGTCCTTCCCCGTTGTTGACCATCGATATCAGACCCGTCTTCTTGTGTTTGATCTTCGGTTTGGTCTCCATTTCAAACATCCGGGCGTTTGGGCCGTAAAGATGGAGAAACACAGACTCACCTCCCGTTCCCGTAGCGGTCGGATCCCCGGTTTGAGCGATAAAATTGCGTTCAATTAAATGAAATGAACAGAAGTTATAGTATTTTGTTTGACATAACTTCACAAAATTCAGACAACTTCTGGGTCTCTCTCTGACGAACAGATCCACTGTTAGGTCACCCAAAGTCGTCTCTATTACCACTGACATCACCACTGGTGACAACTGACCACAGATCAGATCAGATGACTCTTCAATTTAATTCAATTCAATGAAAATGAGTTTGAATTGCAATCAAAATATTTGTAAACAAATGTTTGAAATCAATGAATATTTGTTACAAAACTTATTAAACAAATAGTTCTTATATTCATATAAAACGTGTAAATATTAAACGAATGAACGAATGATACGAATTCAATGAATACTAAGATTCTTAATAATGTACAGAGAATGACATGAATTGAAGCATTGCTTAGAATAAAAAAGTTTATAAAAAAAAATTGAATTAAAACTGATGTTAAGGCCAATCAAACTGAACGATAAATTTGATTAAAACCCTTTTCGGGTCGAAAACTACGTATTCATTGAAATTCAAATTAGAAATCGATATCTTTTCTCCACTACTTGTCTGCAGCTCATTCTCCACTGTCTTTCCGTTCGGCACTTCTATGCTCTTATCAAATGTAACCTGAACATCAAGATCGGGATCGGGTATGTATTTGCCAATCCCTTTGATGCTATTGCATTGATCTGGTGCTGAACTGTAAGGCTTTGGTTCGGCTGTTGTATACCTGAAATTAGAAATGATTTAGAAATGAAACCAATGGACAGAACGTATGTCTCGTGTAATACATGTCACCCAACGATACTTCGCATAACAACAGAAATCCTTTAAGCGTTTGGTCGCTATAATCGCAGCTTTTGGTCACTCTGTCCGCAAAGTATATTCCGTTTCCAAACATAAGCTTTTCATTAATTGGAAGTTTGAATCCATGCCTAAGAATTCCGCTGAGATTTGCACATTTGGTTCCGTGCCATAAGAGTAGTCGCCTTTGCCTATCGAACCCGTTCTCAGCAAACCTTCTTTCGTGATCTTTGCGATAAACGCTATAAGTTTTGCCTAATTTTATTGCTTTCTGTCCGTTCGCCTGACTATTATTGAAATAATTTTTAATAATCAGTTCATCCGATGAATGCTTTAATAGTCCCATAATTTGATTCAAATGCGCCAAAACTTTCGCTTCATTTTCCTGAATACCAGTTAATTGTATGAACTCTATAAGCGCTCTATCATTAACGTGCAATGGCTTTGATATGTCAGATAAGAGCACTCTTTGATGATCTCTGCAAAAGACTAAACCACTCGAATCACCGCAATTACAAAAGCTATTAAAAATTGTAATTATTTTGAATTCGTGTCCATTATGTTTGCCTTTTATGAAACAATTCTCGCAAATAAATAATAGTTGACTCGAATCACAAGTAAAACATTTATAAACTCTCGTATTCTTTATCCACACTTCTGGACACGACTTATCATAACGTCTGACTGAAACAAAAATAGTTGAAAAATAGATTATAATTATGAATATAAAACTTAACTTAACTTTACGACAGGACTTACCATTTGATGGCATTTTTAAACACACAATAAGAATATTATTATAATTAAAAATAATATTCTTTTAAAGCAATTATATTTTAGGCTCAAAAATATTGTTTTTAATTCATATCTAACATTAGTGCCATTAGTGCTGATAAATAAATTTATTTATTGAATGTCAACATAAAAATTGATTAAATCGTGTAATTTATACATTAGAGCCGATAGAATGCTATACAAATTCAGTCGACTGTCAAGAATCATGTTTTATGTCAATAATAAGCCAATAAAATAATAATTTTTAATCAATGCTTAATCGACTTAATCGATAGATATTTAAATATACTATAAAATCGATTGATTTCTAATATAAACAGCCAATGAAGCCATAAGTTTTCGAATCAATAACTTTTTTATTTAAATAGAAATAACATAAAAAATATTTCAGAATTTACTTAAAAATTCCTTGGATTACATGAGTCCGATATCTCATATAAAGGGCTCAATTTTTCAGACACAATGCCTGAAACTATAAATTTATTCTTATTATCAAAATTATTAATATTTGGTTAAAAAATAGTCTTTAAATGAAAGCATTTTATGCTTTTATAGTATAATATAATGAACTTTCAAATCCTAACTTATAAATCAAATTTCAAGCAAATAGTCATTAAATTGAATGAAAACATAAAAATAAGTAAAAATATGTGACATTAGATACAAATTATTGGGTTTCGTGTAATGAAATCTATCATTGAATGAGTGATCAGTCATAACAAAAAAATATATACGTTTAACAAAACAAATAAAATCTGAAATAAATTAATATTGAATTAAACGTAAGTTTTATAATATCGGGTTTGAGTGTATGGCTTGTATTCATCGGGTATTGGAGGCGATTGGTAGTTGGGATCAGTAGGTATGGCCGGTTTAGTCTCAATCGGAAGATAACTGGTTTGACCTCTATTTTCGAGCTCTACTGACTTGGACTTCAATGTATCGAACAGTTTGTTCTGCACCGACGGGTCTTTTCGGATCTGTTCCAACAACTGAACGGGTGATGAAATGACACGCTTTTCGGGTCTTTCCACGTATTCGTATCGAATGCGTTCCGGTTCCTCTCTATACCTAACCAACCTAGGATCCTCTCGTCTTTCCTCCCTTCTTTCGTCCCGTCTTTCCTCCCGTCGTTCCTCTCTTCTTCCCTCCCTATCCCCTCTTCTTCCCTCTCTTTCTTCCCTGTGCTCTCTTCTCCCTTCCCTCTCATCTCTGTATGATTTCGGTTCAGAAATATATTCGACGCGACTGTAAGACATGTCTTGCGACGGATGTCTCGACATTGCAGCCAAATTGGGGGCTGATATCTGATAGAGAGCCTGAGGGTGTGATGGAGGTGCCGGGTCGTATATAGGCTCGGAATTAGGTGATTGTTGTAAGCGATATAACGGTTTGGGTTGGGGCTGTTGTTGTTGCATAGAGTGCTGGAGCTGTTCCAGTTGTGGCGGCAGTTGCTGTCGAGGAAGCTCTAGAATTGGTTGCGGTATTAGCTCTGGTTGTTCTCTATACGACTGCTGACGACCTTCTTTTCGTAGCTCTTCTGATGGCCGGAGAATGTGCTGAGGAGGTGGTGGCTGATGCTCAGACTGACCCGGGCCCTGGTTTACGATATGGTTGATCGGCTCCGGTCGTTGTGAATGCGGATCGATGGACAATATGAGGGGCTGAGGGCTTGATCGTGGATGACCATGGTCAGAAGGAGGCGGTGGCTGTGAAATATAGGTTGGAACTGGATTTGGCTGTGCGTACAGTTGTGGCTGTTCTGACTGTAACAGAGGTATCAACTTATCCAAAGACTCGGGTTCTGTCACGAGTTGTATCCTATAGTTAGGAGTTTTGATCTGATGGACGGTTTGTCTGCCCTCATCCCTATGAGGTCTCGGCTCTCTCTGAACCCTTTCCTCTCTATGATGCCTTTCCTCTCTGTGTGGTCTCTCTTCTCGATGAGGTCTTTCCTCTCTATAAGGTCTCTCTTCCCTATGAGTTCTTTCCTCTCTATGGGGTGGCTGTGGTTGGACTGAGTATAATAGTTGTTGCAGTTGTTCCCTCTGATCTCTCTCATGACCCCTGGGTCGTTCTTCAATCTGTGGTCTCATTAACTCTAAGCCTTCATATCCTTTGGGTTCTCTCTTCTCTGTATAGACGGGCAGTTGGTTTGCATCGATGTATGATTTAGGAGCCGATCGTTGTCTCGAATATATGGGTGCGTTTGTGTCGCCCGAGTAGACCAGGGCATTCTGGTGCTTCTGCTCTGACGGCGATGACATCCACAGTTTCTCTTCCTTTGGACCCATAGTTCCGTCGGCCAACTGACGTCTTATCAGGTTCAAGAGTGTTGGGCCCGACTCCGGTGCCCGAACGTCAAATTCTCTGCTGTTCTTTGCGGGACTCACTTCAGAATATTCGGCTTCTCTTCCTTTTGGCAGTTCCGACGGACCGTTATGTTTATATTGAGACAAATCCCCAAACATTTCAGATTTGGGTGATTTGTTGTCGTGTCGTATCTCATATACATATGAATACTGACAGTTCGAGTATTTAACAAAATATACTATTCCTATAATCAGACAGAAATTCTTCATTTTGTCTGTTTTGCAGAATAACTATTCTGTGAGGAAAGGGAGTAAAAAGTCTTTAATAATAATAAAGTAGAGAACAGAGGAATGACATTGAAATTCAGAGGTATTAATATTAATTGTAGAAAACCTGGGATATCTTTCATTGAATAAATAAAGTATTGATGGACTTAAGAATCTATTTGACTTATAGTATGCCTAAATAATCTAGGACCTTTAAATTCCAGTCATCTCTGGTGAAAAAGTCAAATTGTAATATAATTATTATAATAAAGACATAAATAATTAAATTTCAAAATCAATTGATTTATACTTACTTTGAATTTAAAAACTGATAAATGTCTTGAATTCCAACGAGAAGTTCAAAACTTGAAACACAAAAAAGAATTATTCGTTTCGAAAGAAAGAGAAAGTTTTGCTACAAATCCCTTATTGTTATAAAAAATATATTCAAAAGATGTTTTGGCACAAAAAACACTTCTTCTATAAGACTGTTCTCATGAGATGTTAATGTTTTTGTGTTTATACATAAAGAGATCACTTTCACAGATCACGAATTAGTTCAGTTGTAGTTAAACAACAATCGACTCATTAATATCATTAATATTATATAAGATTATAATAATGCCAGACATTTAAGCTCTGCAGCTCTGCTCACTTGTATTATAATTTCTAAACTAATTAGGATTAAAAAAGCGGAGAAAACTGAGTCCACGTTATACTAAAGAACAGCTAAAGTTGTTCTTAACGTTTTCAAGACTTAAAAGTGGATTTTTTCAGCCTTTCCTATACATAACAAGCAGTCGGAGAGAGAAAAAGTTTGGAGTAATTCATGATTCAAGTGATTAGTTCGAACGATACTATCTCTTATGGTATCAAAAAAAAGGTAAAACAAGAAAATTAACGAAATGTAAGCAAAAATAATGATCTCGTTTTTTATTAGCTTTACTCAGCACTAGATTATTATTAAATCAGAATAATTAATAACATTTTTCACTTATAAATAAATCATTTGAGAAATTTTAAAACAGTTTATATAAAGGGTTTCTCGAAATTCATGAGAGAATAATTCGTGTATTTCCTGGTTATATACGAATTATAGTTTATGCTTGTTATACGATATTGTTTTAATTCGTTCAGACGTGGGGTATATTTATGTCGCTTCCACCCATTCATTAAACTGACCCTTACCTTAAGGCAAAAGTGACATAACTTGTTATATATCATCAAAAATGACATAATTGTGTGCTTTTTCTATAACTAACTACACGTTCTGTAGGACTGTAGGACTTGTATCAATTATGCACTGGGCAAATTCTCACGCTTTCCATTTCATTAAATTTCATTTCTTTGTTTTACTCTTTTTAATTGTCGGCTAATTATTGAACACTAAAACCATTAGCCAAACGGATTCGGGTCATCACTGGAATGGGTCATCACTTCCGATAACGAATTTTTCAAATTTCAAATTATAGCTCAAATAGTTTCTGATTAAACGGTTTTTAAATTTCTAAATATAGAGTCCCTTAACCACATTAACCACATTAACCAGTATTGAATTTAGATTATCACACATTACCATAAATCGACACAAGAAACTAATAGAAAGTCGAGCCGGGCTAATCTTTTCGACACATTTATCAGAAATGAGTATAAATATAGAAATTAATTAATTTTAAACAACTTTTTAATTAGAACTTCAATATAAATGATTCTCAAATTAAATGACATCAAAAAGTTTATATATATCTTCTCAAAGCTTTTTCGCGAAAATATCATTTCGTAATTGACTTTATGCTAATTAAATATAAGATAAAAAAAATTGGAAAAAAATTTAAGACAAATTGCAAATTAAAGAAAAACATTGAAAACGCAAAGCCTGTACAGTAAAAGCTGTTAATCAATCTGATGGTACACTTTATTGGAATAATTTAGTTTTGTTTTTGTGTAAATTATTGTTTAGAAAATGATTTATCAAAATATAAATCTTCTTTTTTTATCGAGATATTTGAACTTTCATTATGGCACACATTAGGGATCAGTATTCTGTTATCAGATCTCGCCGTAAGAAAAGACTAAATTCTAAGCGAAAGTGTTAAGCGATTGAACTCCGATAAGAGTATGAAATATAATAAAAATAACAATAAAAACATGTTATTTATCATAAAATACTTATTTTTTTATTTTGTTTATACAGAATAGCCTTAATATTCAAATGAATTTTAAAGATAAGATTATTGAATATACAATACATTATTACAAATACATAAATCATAATTAATTGCATTCTGTTTTTGATCCTAAACTTTCACTGTTTTCTGCATAGAATATAAGTTTAACGAAAAAAAATAGATTAAATTATATGAATTATGAGTTTTTTTGAGCCCACATACAGTGCTTTTCCAATAGAAGATCGGGTAAACTTGTAATCATTACTTATATCTTGGGTTAAACAATATTAAGGCCAAAATAAAATAATCAAAAAACTAAATGAATTCTTATTTGTTTCACATAAATTATTGCATAAGATATTTCAGTTCAGGCATTCAGACATTCAGGCATGGTCATTTGCAGCCACACTTACTCTGCTTTAAAGGGCATAAACCTGCAAAATTTAAATGTATTAATTGATCAGGCTGAACAGCAAATAAGGTATAATTTAGAGATAGTTTGCCGGACATATTGAAGATGTTGTGCTTAATTCAAATAAATTAATGTTAAATTATCTGCATTTTAACCACAACTGAATTAATTGGCATTAATTGAATCGTTTAATAAATATTGGTTTTAAGTGATAGGTACTTGATATTGCCCCCGAGCACAGTTTAGCACATTTTTAGATTATGTACTAAATATCGATTTGTTTCAATGTTATAAATAATGAAATATCATATCAAAGTAGACTCTAAGTAGACAACAATTTAATTGAATAATGTCTGGAATAAAGCTAACTATTATAATAGACTGGGTGTTTCTCTGAGACTGGCCACCCTTAGTTTAAGGGCAAAACATATTCGGTTAATGAATTTTGACAATTCTGACAGTTATTAGTTTCAGAAACCGTATAATTATATATAAATATTAGTTATTAGTAATTATTGTGAACTTTGGAGAAAAGCTGAACAAATATTTTATTTGACTTTTGATTATATTATCAAAAGTCGATTCAATTCTAATCAAAAATATTATAATTATTATAATTTTTAAATAAAAAAAATTATATTCTTTTTTATTTTCAGATTTAATTGAAATTTTATTATTTTTTATTGAGTTTATAAAACATTTCCTCAGTCTATAATAGAAACAGAGCTCAGGGCTAATTAATAACAATTTCCTCCTTATCCTAATCAGAATTATTTAATTGATTTCAATTCATATAAAGCTTTAAATTCTTAACAGATTAGGAATACATACAGTATTAGTCTCAGAATTATCGTAACTTTGATTGAATTATGATATCATTTAGTAATCAATAATTCTTATCATAATTTACGGAAATATTTGTCGTATTATTTCAATCAGTCTTTTCTCTGAATTCATTTCTCATTAACTAATTATATGAAAATTTATACATTTTTGTTAACATTTTTAATATAGAATTTATGCTAAAATATATTTTTAATATAAAATTTTAATTAATATAAAATGTTTAGAAAATGAGTTATCACTAAATCTCTATTATTTTTATTGTTTTGAATACAATTTTAGAAACTATTTTCTTATTTAGTGACAAATCGACTGCTTTTTGAAAATATTAATACTTTAACTGAATATCTATTTTCACTTATCGATAGAATCAGTGAATGAGCCGTTGGTTTGCTATAGATCTATATTTTTGCTGCGATTCTCTAAATCTAATTGATCCTTGTCCGCAGAGGACTCGTTCAAACTGGTTGGCCCTTTACCCCCTGTCGGGCTCTGAGCTAACGATTCCTTTGGCAGTACTTCACAGACTTCGACACTTCTGACAGTTTCTACTGATTTAGAACTCAAAGACTTTGTTTTTTCTAACTTTTCTCCATTCAATTCATCCGTTTTCATGTGAAGAGTCGTTTCATTTTGGGTCATGTATTCAGGATTTGGAGCCATTTCTTGGTTAAACTTTACTACCTTTGTTTCACCTTTTCCCGTGTTTTCTTCAGTTTCGACTTCGTCTTCAATACCTATGAAAAAATGTCAATTCATTTGAGACAAACCATTATTTTCATTAAATTTGTTGTCAAAACAATTTGAATGAAAGCAAACTTTTTTGGCCGGATTTGAACCCAAAATAAAGCGCTCCAATGCTTGCGATACAAACAATTAGTAGAAAAACTAATACAATGCACACGACTTGAGTTCTACTTAAACTGAATCCAGATTTTGAGTCCTCGTCAACACTGGCAGCCGTTTCTATTGGAAATGTTTAATAATTGCATTAAATATGAATAAATCAAAATTATCAGTACATTAGATGCCATACTGTGCAGTACAGACACAACTTATACAACAATCAATAAATACCCGAATGAACAGAATTGATGAAAAATATTATAACTATTAAAATATAAGACATTTTTGATGAAATTGATGAAAAATGAGTGAGGGGTAGAATTTCGTTAAATCAGTTCTGATTTGTTTGCAATGCGTCCAACAATTTGAGCTCAAATAATGTAATGCTTTCGCGCGATATGATAATAACCCAGGCATTTATTGATACCTTTATGTATGTCTTTTCCCGAATTGTTTTCAAACACAATATATTTGTAATGTATTCCGAGATTAATCATTGCTTTCACATATAAATAATATCATTTTCAAGTGTTTAAAATAGACCCCGAGTTCTTCATATCAAAAAAATTATTGTTCATTGAATTTGTTTAATTTTAATTGTAATTATCTGTTTCCTAGTAACTGAGCAAGTACAGTACTCTTTCATAAATTAGACTTGGTTATACCATAAGGTTATACTTTAACAAAAGAACTGCTCTTTTCTGCCATTTGTGGTAATTGATGTCAAATAGGATTTTTTTTGTGTCAATCGCAAGAAAGTTCAATATTTCTGTAATACATGTATTTTGTGTCACGCGATATGAAGAGAATATATTTTTAATTGAACTTAAAATCAATGATTAAATGATTTATATAAATAAAAAATTGTAAAAAGAATTTTAAGTCCAATAAACTCATAATTTTGGGAATCATTAATAAATTAATAAAAATGATTTCAAATCATAGAACAGAAATATTTTATTTGATTTTTGAAACTATATCATTGCTATAATACAGGGGCGTTCAGGGGTGTGCAAGAATAGTGAAGCAAAATAATTAATTCAATATTTATAATAATTATATTTTTATTGCAATTATAGTTTTGTTTCAATTTCTAAATAACACTAAAAATTGTAAATTAATTATTGGAATTGAGATAATATTATATCATATTTGAAGACTTCATTTGCAATTAGAGGACATATAGACCGATGTCCAAACTGAGACACTAACCATAAGCTTCTTAAGCATCTGACTCGTGAGTAGAATGAGGGCTAAATCGCATACTTTTGTATCGAGGTTAAACTTAAGCTGAAGTTTATATTTGTTCAATGTAAAATTAATTCTATAATTTAAGTGAACACAGTCTACAATATGTGCAAACCATTGATCCAAAGGGATGTCCACACGTTTCAAACATTGAACAAAATGACAAAACTTACTCAACAAGTGTCAGCCAAACACTCAATACGTGCATAAATACAAGTAATCGCTTCGGACATAGGCTTTCAGAGCATAAGAATTGATTTTCAATCAACTTATTGTAAATATGATTAAAGTCGGACTTAATCTCAAACTCATATTTATTGTTAGCTTTAATACAAATTCTATAATAATTATTAATAAATATTAATATTTGGATATATTTAAGAAATCGTTCGAAAAGTCGTTATAAGTATTGATTGAAAACGCGATAAATATTTCCTCAAAAAAGACGAATATTTTAACTGAAATCAAGTGAAATACCAATGATTTAAATGCTTTGATTGACACAAATACCAGTAGTTCTTAAATCACTGGAATATTCTTCAATAGCAACCAAACTATTCGTTTATTGAATCGAAAATTAAATATAAATCACATTCAAAACGAGTGGAAAACAAGAAAAACAGAAAAAGAAAACCAAACGAAACGAAAAAACATTTTTAATAAAACACTGGTTTAGACACAAATCACTGGTTTAGTCAATCACTTAGTCTTCACTATTATTTGAGTTAATATTATTTGCTTTAATATTTGTATATTTCTGGTTAAATGAATTGAATGTGTCTTCGATTAGATTGAACTTCGACTCCAGTCCCCCTCCGACGGGCAGACCATTCCACTCCATTACAGTTAAGTCGTCCATAAGATCCGCAAGAATATAGTCATTGTTTTTGTTCAAAATTTCTTTGACTTTCGTTACTATTGTTTGATTGAGTTCTTCATCACTTCGCTGGGCGTCCGCACTGACAGTCGGAGCGCCAGGAAATGTGACCACAACTACACTCATGTTATCTTTGCTGCCCTTATGAAGACATGTGTCGATCAGATGCGAACAAACAGTCCCTAAATTGGACTCAATCGACAACAAGTGTCTCACATATCCATTCAAGTCCTCATTGGTCATCACATCCCAAACCCCATCACAGGCCAGGACTAGGAACTCGTCGTTATTATCCTTCTCGATGACAGTCACTTCAGGCATAGGAGAGACCAACTGTTGGTATGACTTCTTGTCAGTCAACTGCTTGTAGTCGTAGTCACCTATCGGTCAAACAAATTAATTGCATTCAAAACAATTCAAAGCCTAAGACTCACCCAAAGCTCGAGAGACGGCGAGAGAGCCATTGACCCTCTGGATCATGACATTGCCGCCGGCCTCTTGTATTCGCTGCTTCTCTTCCGGATTACTGGGTTTGTGATCCAGTGTTGCGAAATGAACGGCACCGGACCGACAGAGCACAGCCCGGGAGTCACCCAAATTGGCAATGAAGAAGTGTTTCGGAGATATTAGGGCACAGATAGCAGTGGTTCCGCTCTTATCTTCGCCGGACACTAAATTGGGTAAATTCTTCATCTTTTCGTCCAATTCTAAGAACCCGTTTTCGATGGCCTGACTCACAGATGCGATCGACTCGTCGGGTGCGGACACGTTCTGTCGGAACTGATCCGTTTGGATGATTGTGTTCAACAGGTTTTCGGCGCAATGGGCGGCCACTTCATGGCCTGCGTGGCCGTCGAATACAGCGAAAAAGCTCCAGTCCTTGAGCTGATCCAAGCCTATCTGTGCGCAGTGCCTGTCCTCCATCTTGAGGCGCCAGCCCTGCATTGAGCTCTGGCCAAATCGGAGTCCATTTCCCTCTCCCTGTTCGGTCTGCTTATCAGTACTCGGTTTGTTCAGACTGTTTCCCATTCTTCGGATCAACTCTTATATAAAGCACTTCTTCTCTCAATTCCTCTTTTAATCGTAGTTTATGTCTGAATACAAATAAATTCAATGAAAATAAATATAATTATAATTAAAACAAATTTGAAATAATTTGTAATAAAATTCATAAAAGAGTTGAGAAATAAGTGAAACAAAACATAAGAGTATTTCAAAGACGAACTGCAATACTGTTTAGTCTTTTAATAACTTTTATTAAATGTCTATTATTTTAAATACTAATTAAAACTTGAGTTACGATCAGTTGTATCGCACATACAGACAGTCAGTTTCCAGTTATGTAAACAAAATATTATTATTGAATAATAACTTCAAAAATACGTAACAAATAAACAAATTTAATGTCGTTTCGGACAATAGTTAAGTGAATATCAATGAAAATAATTATTTTAAGTAAGAGTCAGAAGTGTAGACGAAGTTATGATAATTACCGAAGAAATAATCGTTAATCAAATGAATACAATTAGAAGATAACTATTATCTTAAAGATAAGACACGAAAAGACTTTTACATGACTTTTGCATTGAAGTAGTATTGCATCCAAATGTATGCAATCGTTCAATACGTCTACACAGCTATACATTCATTATTGTATGCATTCAATACATCTATTCATTCATTAATGCATTCAAACATTCAGTCATTCATTCATTACCTTTGGATTGAATTTTAAGTTTATTTTAATATTTATTTTCTGTTATTATTGATTATTATTTGTTTAAATCAATTAATTTTTTGCGCAACAGCTGTGATAACGAAATGCTTTTATTATTATTATTATTCTGACTGAGCTTTTATGCAATTTTTATATTTATATGAATTTATAAATAAAACTAATAATAACTGAAAACATTTCACACGTTTTTATTTTAACTTTATTTTCTGCGTTCACAACATCTCAGTAGAGGTATTCGCTTATGACTAGAGCTCCAAATCATATACTTATCCCTCTTTAGGGCTATTTATATCAGATTTACGCTAACAAACAGTTTTTTTTATAAGGATAAAGTTCATATTTGTAAAGCATCCATCACATTCCTTAATTTTATAGTCAATGATCAACATAGAATTACTATTGTTCCAAAAGGATTAGCCATAGAATAAATATTTTGATTTGTTTTAATCTTATCAAGGGTAAATGATAATTGTTACTCTCAATGAATACAAAGGCTATTCTAGACATTAATCACAATTTTTCGACTCAGGTATATGGAAACATTCGATCTAGCATATTATATTAAATATATACCGGTGTTTGTATGTTGTGCACAAACATTTCAATATCTCGTTTCGCTCTAATTAGTGAATATAATTAAGTTTAAAGATTTTTTCGGTTAAAGTCCTAAATGTGAGTCAGAATTAAACTTTAATCCAATCAATAGTTTCATTGAAAATCTTAGACAACTTTATTAAATAGAATAAACTAATGAAGTGTTGAAATATATAGTGAACTTAAAATGAGGTCATATTTCTCATTCAATAAAGTGTTAGTATTTGAGGTTAAAGTTCATTTTTGCTTATCTGCTATTTTCTCTATGCTATCGATTGACAACATTTTATAAATGAAACTCCAGTTGACTATAGAAAAAAAGTTCGATCTCTATCTCAAACTCATTATCAAATATGACTTACAATCAGATCCAGTCGTGCCCTCTATTTATACAGTTCTTCACTCAAACAAACTTTTATCGAAAGATGAATTTGAAGTAACTTTTAGAAAGATGAGAATAATTTCTTTGATGTGGATCATTTAATGGAGTCAAGAATTGTCACTATTTATATATTGAGTGCAAATACGTTCAAATGTTTGATACAAACAAATAATAGTCGATATAATAGTAATAATAATATTTATGATTCAATAAAAGCCTTACTTTTATTATCGTTTGGATTGTATTTCAAACAGAATTTGAATATTAAACCGAAAACGTGACTGAATTCAGAACTTGATTAAAGTTTTTGTTTTTCAGATTAGATTACTTTTTATGTATCGCTCACTTGTTTCGCATCAATAACTTTATCTCTTATTCAATACAGTGTTTGTCTCATAATATATGAGTTGCACTAATTTGGTCACTACTTGTATTGATAGCATTATTGCACTTTTGCATTGCAATCATGTATTGCATGACTGGCTTACATAAAGCTCATGAGAGTACGACTACTCGTATTGAGCGGTCAATTGGTGTGTTAAGGGGTGTCCGACTGCACAGACTCTTTAATTCTCTGAAATTCTGTGATTTATATAAAAAGAATTCTAAAAATATTTTCTCTTCGAAACCAAACAAACAGTTTACACAAAAACTGTATTTATCTCTATATTAAGAATTTTATTTAGTACTGAATAACTGTATCAACACTAATATGACACAGTTTAGAAATCATAACAATTGACCCGAATTAGATTTCATCGATCAGTCGGTAATTTGATGAATAGTGCGATAAGATTGAGGAATATCCTGATGAGAATCGGGCACATATTGTTCTGGATTGATTTTGGAAACATTTTTGTGTGAGAGATAAGATTCTTATAGAGAATTCCTGGTATTATAATACTATTCTTAGAGTAGGAGTAATGTATGAGTAATATAGGAATAACTCTATCCTTGAGCATTTCATTTTGTTGACTAATATTCTTTAACATCAGTTCGTTATAAATATAAACATAAATTCAAATCTGATTAAACAAAAGGCAAAACATATTTAAAATAATTTATAATAAAAATAACAGTCAATACAAAAGAAGTTATGAAACAAATCATTTGAATTATGGATTTTGAATATGAATTATTCGATTCAAAAAAAGTTAAAAGAATTGACAAAAAATTATTTTTTAAATAAAATGTTTTATTCGTTAGTTTGCGAACAAATTCTTAAATGATTTGTTAACTCAAATAATATGATCGATAATATGAAGAACACCATTGGTTGCAGTGATGTCTGCAAATGAAAGGATGATTCCATTGACTGAAACACAATCTGAAAGGAAATTAATTTCAATTTAATTCATTTGAATCAGTCTTTAAAGAATTGATTGACTACTGACTCGGTTTCCTATAGACCTTAAGGGTCTCGCCATTCAATGCCTGCTCTTTATGCATATTATTCGCATCACTACTGGTTTGAAGAGCACTCGTAAACATCACTTTAGGAATAATGTGTTTCTTTAAAAATTCTGTTCAATTAAAACAAAGACATAAATAGTTTCAGATTTTGCTTAATTTTTTGAAAACTCTTTTAGTTTTACCTCTGCTATAGTTCTGATCAGTTTTCAAGCGCTGAAGAAGTTCTGCGTCTAATTGTTTGAAGGCTTCGTCTTTGGGGGCAAATAAAGTGATTTCTGAACTGTTTCGCAGTTCGTCTTCCATTTGTGCGGTCCGTATGATCTCATTCAAAGTCTTCAGAAGCGGTGACTTTCCTATTATGTCTCTAACACTTCCTTGCGGTGGATATAAGACATTGTCGACTGATATTATCAATAGATTCTTTTCAGTCGTCTCCTTATTAAGAGGTGATCCGGAAAATGTCAGAACTCTTCCGCCGTCTAAACGATTGAATCGAATTTGTTTGTTGTTAATAGTCGTCAGTATTTCGTTGTCATTCAATGTCTTTGTGTCCACAAAACCAGGGATTATATGGTATTCCAAGAGAGTGTTGAGTCTGGAGGGCTCGCTATTCAGGATTGACTGCAACTTTAGGGGCAATTTTCCAACAGCCCTATCAGTCGGAACCAATAGAGTGTATTGTCGGCCGTCTTTGACGAGTTCATCGATTAAACCACTTTTGTTCAGCCAATTCGTAAACCTTTTAATCCCTAAGTTCTGAGCAGAGAGTGAAAGCGATGACTGTTTTGCGCTACCATTGGATTCATCAGTGGCTGCAATAGGAATATAATCTAATTATAATGAATGCAAATCTTAAAATACCAGACGTTCTCATGTTTACCATAATTTTCAGATTTCTCAGTTAAGTTCAATTTCTGGGGCAAAACACTGTCTATGATATGAATGACACCGTTTTCGGTCGTTATGTCCGCAGATAAGAGTTTTGTTGCATCGCTTGAGTCTATGGATTGAATCAATAAATAACTGAAATATTATTGTTATATTGAATCTAATACCTGGACTCAATCCTACTCTTCTAATATCACTGCTATGGTCGGCAAATGCAGACTCTATAGGGTCTGGCAATAGACTGCTATAAACGGCTCCATCCATGACATGCTTTTCAATGAATTCTTTTGATAATTTCGAAAATAATTATTTATTTATAAATGAAATGAATTTTATAAATAAAACAAACCGTTTAAACCGTTTTGATCTCTAATCAATTCTCTTAAATTCACTTTACGTAGCGCTTCATTATTCGGCGCCAATAGAGTAAAGGGTCCGGAATCTGGTTTAAGAACAAATAAAACTAACTGTCTCACATATTGATGACTAACTTACCCTCTGATAGTTTCTTCATTAAATTGCTTCTTTGCATTAAACTGGAAAATGTGCTCAAATCTGATCTCTTTCTCAGCTCATCGACAATAGATCGCGATTTTCTGCCCCCTCTGTCCAGAACTTGGTCCAGCACATATACATTGCCATTTTTAGCCAAGGTGGCCGCAATCACTTCGTTTCCATCGACCAGAATCTGATTGAAAATATAATTTGTGAATAATTATGAAAATAGTGGACAGAGAGGACAAAGAGGACTAACTTTCCCGCCGTCTATGATATTGATTAAATGCATTTCTCCGTTCAATGACTTGACTCTCATATTATTTTTCAAGTCTTGCGGCGAAAGACTGTAACCCATAATATGTTGAGTCAAGAAATCTCTCATAAGTTTTGGATTTCGTTTCATTTGTTCGACTGATCCGTCAGTAATGTTGTCGAACGCGTCGTCTGTCGGCATAAACATCGTTATAGAAGTCGTCGATTTGTTCAATGCCTCCCAAAGTCCCGAATCATTGATCATATCCTTCAAAGTCGTGAAATGTTTGAATTTTCCGCCAATCATAAGGTCTGGCGATTCGATTATTTCGCTGATTGTCTTCAAATCCGATCCATTTGCTTCTGGTCTGGATATAGGGCTTTCATTCTCAGGTCTTCTGAATGGTTTATCACCTCTTCGTCTGATACTATCGTAATGTGCTTTCGTAGCGCTCGGAGGCCTTCGTCTGTCGTATGGATAGGCTTTTTGGTCTCTCACTGGGACTCTGGACTGATCGCCCGAATAGTAAGAATGATCGATATTATACATATAGGGATACTCTCCCACAACCACTTGAGGAGCTGGAGGTACTCTTATGTATGGGTCATAAGAAGGCACATAAGTTCTGTCAACAATTTCTGGCCTCAAATAGAGATCTCTCGAAGGAATTTGTGATCGTTTTGGCGATTCTATGAAAGGTTGGGGTTTTCTGTAAGGCGTCTGCGGGTATGCGGAGGAATGGGGTCTCGATTTAGTCTCATTTTGCTGATAATATGGGCGTCTCAAACCATCCTTGGCCGGTGGCCTATAATATTGTTGACCACTGCGATCAGTGTCATACACAACGCCTGGTGTGAAAACTCTCGGTCGTTCAGCGCTGGTATGTGTCGACTGAATAGGACTTCTACTGTCACTAATCGGACGCTTAGGGTGTTGTGGCAATGGATATGCTCTCACCGGCATTGGATCTAATGCTTCATAACGAGAGTCCCACCAATTCAGTTGTGCTCTACCCGGCTCTCTATGATATGTCTGGTGAGCAACCCTGGGCGGATATGAGGGCTGACGTCGGGATACGGATGCGGTTCTATTTGTTTGGTGACTCCAAGAAGTCGGTGAATAAGGTTTTTGTTCCAATTCGTGTATCCCTTCTTCGGGTGAAAATCGGGAGTCATTTCGCGGCGAATCAGATGTCGGTCTCATTTGTCTTCGCAGTAATGGTTGCGATCCGTTGTATTGAGATTGAGGTACTGGTTGTGCGTTTGGCGGCGGCGTATATATTGTGTGTTGAGGGCGTTGGGGGTAGGGCTGGGGTTGGAGGTGAGGACGTCCATACCCTTGAGGAACTGAATCTTTGGGATCACTTCTATGGGGATATTGTGATCTGTTTGCCGAGTATTGCGGTTCGATCTCCTGTTCGATGTACTGCTCTATCGGCTCCATTGCTCTCTGGGCACCAATACGTGACCTATCAAACGGATTGACAGTATTATTGGTCTGAATTCTTTCTCTCTGAGCGCCATATCTCCTGTCATATGGAGGAACAGTTCCATTGGAGACAGCGTTCGACTCGAAAGTGTCTCTAACAGTGGTCGGTCTGAACAGTGGCTTCAATGTCGGTCTGAAGTATGAGCTTCCGATAGCCAGAGTAGGTTCGGAAGGACTCGTATTGTTTGGAACAGTAGTTTCTGTTACATTCCTTTTGTCTCCGGGTCTATAAAAAGGTCTGGTCCATGCGGATGGTCCTCCCGTGGATGCTGTTTCTGAAGACAGTGCTGAAGTGGTCGTCCCATTCAATTCGTCGTCGTATACAACACCGGCAGTGAATTGTCTGATTCGACTCAAAGCTTCAGCCGAACGGGAAGTGTTGACTCTAATTGTGGGCTTAAGTGTGAAGCGATCGCTCGTTTGGATTGTCGTCTGATTTGGTCGCGAAGTCTCTGTCGTCAGTATATCCCAAATGAATGGCAAATCAGTTGTATTTGGATTACTTGTGGATCGATTTGGCTCTAATCCAGAAAGAGTGGAACGGCTTCTATCGTTATAGTGACCTGTTTGGGTCACATTACTCAATGGCTTGGTTGAGGTCGACTGGGCTGGAGGCTGAGTGCCATTTGTCTGATCTGCGGGTGAGGCGAATATGTCGTCCCAAAACGATTTGAACGAAACCGGTTTCGGAGTAGAAGTAAAGTGATCTCCGTTTTGGGCCGCAATTCTCGGGAGAGACCCATAACGACGATCGACACTATTTAAGTTCTGATCCGTTCCCAACATTTCTCTTATCAATGGATCCAAAGTAGTGAACGTGTCGTTAGACAAAGTAGTATTTGGCAGCGATTGGGTTGGTTTGGGTTTTGTCAAACAATTGCAGTCTTCCATCAGATCCTTCGGAAGCATTATTCTGGTTATCACATGAATCACACCATTGGTCGCAATCAAATCCGATTCTAATATCGGCACTAAATTGACTAAAACTAATGAGTGCGATTGCACTGAACGGACAGAATATATTCACAATTAATAGATTAGCAGACATTCAATCGTTTAATGAGAATCAATACCTTTTCTACCCGTGAAGTTCAGAACATTGCCGCCAATAGAGTATAAATTATTCCCGGCCAAACCAGACGAGTAATGTTTACCCGGTATCACATGATTGGCAATCAATACTGAATTTATGTTTTATAAGTTTGAAAATAAGAATAAATTCAATATTTATATATAATTACTGTTATATTACATCTCAAGAAAGTATTATTCGACAGCATCTGCTGAGTGACAGGCCAGGGAACAGCTCGGAAGGCTTCATCGTTTGGTGCGAAAAATGTGAAAGAATC
This sequence comes from Eueremaeus valkanovi, assembly GCA_034693305.1. Classification (NCBI taxonomy): domain Eukaryota; kingdom Metazoa; phylum Arthropoda; class Arachnida; order Sarcoptiformes; family Eremaeidae; genus Eueremaeus; species Eueremaeus valkanovi. The sequence goes on along the minus strand of JAQIWA010000121.1, from coordinate 18,731 downwards.
GTTGGCTTTGGAAGAAATATTGAATTTAATGCAAATACAGTTTTGAGACTATTCTCTACATTACTCGTCAGTTCTTTTTGAAGACCAGATAGCGATAGAAAGGATGAGATTTGTGTCAAATGCGGGTTCGCTTCCAATACTTCTAATAAATTATATGGTTTTTGCGGATATAATACTTTGTCAATCACTTGAATCAAATTATTAGGATTTTCTGTCGGAATATCCCCTTCCACTACATTGGCCCCATTTATGACAAACTACAGGAAAAAATGGTCAATAAATCTCCGGGTTGACATTTTTAAATTTGGTTTTAATCGGAAATAAACAAGGTATTAATAGCTCAGAGGCGAAATTAGATATGCTCAAATCTGACATTTCCATTCGGCCTAAATTGAATGCAGGCAAGGGATGACAAACGATCGGGTGATATAATCTTGAGGATATATTTATATTCCTTCAAATCTAAGTTGGTTATTTATGAATTTGCAAACCCAGAGGTCATTTTAGGCATAGATTTCTACACATCTCTACTTTGATTCATAATTAATTTCATTACAGAAAATAATCTTACAATCAATTTATTCATTTAAAAATCATAACTTCCTCTATAATGACGCAATTCTAGGAAAAAATAAATTAAAGTCAAAAAAGTTTTTTTTGACGTTTATATCAACTTTTATTTTATATGCATTTTATCAGATTTTATGATTTTATTTACTTTTTAATGAATAAATAAAATTTTAATTTATTTATTTAAGGAATTGAATTCAATTATACAAAGAAGAGATGTTCTGAATAAGGGATTTAATTCTGAAGTTTATTTACTCAAAAAAGTTTTCAAAAAATTCTTTATATTCATTATTATTTTGAATTTATACAGTAATTGTCTGAATTCAAGGAGAATTATGTTATCTTCCATAGAAGTAAAAAAAATTATAATAATTTTTTTTGCCTAATAAAGCACTCAAATGATCCATCAAATAAAAAAAATCAAAATAATAAGACTAATAATTATAACAGAATTAACTGTATATTTAAGTGCAATACTAAACAATTCAATACTTGCAGTCAGTATTGATTTGAGCATCACTTGAATACTGTAGTAATACTGTACTCAAGAAAGAGCTTATTATAAGGACAAGGCTTAACGATATGTTCAATAAGTTTTACAAAACGTGAGTAATTAAATCAGACAAACAAAGCAAAACATAAGACACAAAACGCCTTCAAAAAAATTATCAATAATTAATCAAAAGAAAAGAGCATTTTTAGAATCGGAATGAGTTATGGCAAAAGTCAAATATGATAACTGACCCCATTTGGATAGGCTGTTACGTGAAGTGTCAATCCGTTTGCATTCTTTACTTCTCTTTCATCGAAAGCTCGAAAATTTCTTAGCGCTAAACGACTGGGTATTATGTGCTGTGCTATGAATTCTTTTCTCTTCTGTTTATCATTTTTCAATTCTTCGAACTGTGAGCCGGGTATTAGACTGAATGCCTCATCACTCGGGGCCAGAATTGTGAAATCTCTGCCTGAAAATGAAGATTAAAAATAATAATCTCTTATTTTTTCTGATTATTTTCAAAGAATCTGTTGTTTTCGTAAATAAAATATTCATTTATTCAAAATATTTTTGACATTAATATACGGATGAATTCATTTAAACGTTTTCAACGCTGGTCTCAGACACTAATTACGGAGCCGTGACTTTAGGCTGAATTAAAAGCTTTGGAATTTTCATTCAATTCATTTGTCTATTATTTGCTTTTTCTTATTATTTAGATTCTTGCGAGTCGTGAAACACAATAATTATATGATTTGATAGAAAAGTTTTTTTATTTCTTCATTTTCTTATTTTTATTGAAATCTGAGACTCAATTATGAAATAATTAATTATAATTAGTGTTATATTTAATTGAATCTATAAAAACACAGTAAAGTCTAACCCAACCTAACCCAGTATAAACTAACCCTATCCTTACCCATGTCAATTATAATTAGTCATTGTATGTAATAATAGGTTTATTATAGGAATGTGCAAGCTCAAAAATGTGGTGGGTGCATTTGACCACAGGCCAATTTGTTCGAAAATGGATTAGAGATATTCAAAACTCAGCTGATTTGGCGCACAATTTCTCGCCAAATTGGGAGAGAGTTTGTTAGCCAACCAAACTCATTGGGAAAAGACCAATTAGTTTTGACTTCCGAGAGGTATTTGATCTATACCCCTCACCTTGCACATTCCTATTATTTATAATGTTTACTCGATTACCCAGTGATTGATTGAGTTCTCGTTGGTCTGCGTTTCGCATAATTGAACACATTTTGTGAAGTCCTCTCTCGTATAGGGTTTTGTAAATGTAATCAAACTGTTGAGTCGACTCTTCCCTCTTTGTCCTTCCACTATCAGATCCATTAACACTCGACACATCAGATTCTGTTCGTCTGACTATTTCAGTGTAAAAATCAAATAAAAGTTTAGATAAAAATAGAAAACTAATTAAGAAAAACAGTTATCAATAAAATTTAAAAATTACAATAAAAGTATAGAAAAAGGAATTCAGATTTTGTTGTCAAAGTATGCTTGGGATGTGATGGCCATCAAAAATGCCATTTATTTATCTAAAACTGGATTTTCTCTCTCATTGGTTAACTTGGAATCTATTAAAAAGTTTAATTGAATTTATTTCGAAATTTTTGTAAAATATTCAATAAATATATTTCTTTAGTTTATTGAATAAATATTTGATTTGTTATTGATTTTGAGGACTATTTGAAGATGTCTGGGCTGTTCAGGCATTTTAAACCATATACTGTAAAACATATAAAATTAAGTTTTAGTATCCGTTTAACAGACATCAGGCCTTGAATTGAATAGATTTTGGTTTTTTAATATTACAGGTATTTATTGACTGATATTTTGAAGTGGAAAGTTCATTGAATATATACATAAAAATTAATTATCAATAGAATTCATTCATTAAATATTCATTGAATACATTAATAAATAAAATTTTATTTTCATATTTAAAAGTGTAAACATTTAAAAAAGTTATTTTGAAATTTTATATCCAATTATAAATCAATTGCTAATAGTATTAAAAATAATTAGTATTGCATGGAATGCACCAGAAGTTTGAACTTATCTGAAATTATTCACTGTTTGCGGGAAAATAAAATATATAGAGATTAGAAAATAATTAGTAACATGAATACAAATTAGTTTTATCTTGCAAGTTTAGAAGCCACTTAAAAAAGAGCATTGGCCTAAATGATTATTATTCTCTTCAATCATTTTCAAACATCACCTAGCTCATTGATGATGCCGTGTAATATTTTGATGGGATTTTCCGTAAATGAAATAAAGATAATGAAAGAAATGCGTAAAATAGTAAAACTGATGTGGGACAACTTATTATTAGCGAGTATTCTCGCTTATATTTCATGTATGAAAACTCATATATTTGTTGAGTGAATAAATTGAATTAAATATTAGATTAGAAATAGTGTTAATAAACAATAGATCTTAAAAACATATGATTATTGCTTCAGAAGATTAGCCATAAATATATAATTTTATATCGCATTCATATTTTGAATTACGATTATTCAAACTGAAGACTAACTTATTTATTGCTTTATCAGCTCATAACTGATGTTTGCGATAAAGTTTTAGCGGAGAAAAAATTTAATTAAAAATTTTTCCGAAATGCAATCGAAATGGAAAACTCAAACTCAAACTTCCAGCAAATTTTTGTTTACTCTTTTCTTTCTGTTTAATAACTAACTCATAAATATTGTTTTCGACATAAATGTCAGCGCTTTTCTCAATAAATCATTGGTGAGGACAGGGATGAAATATTTAAGCTATGTATGCATTTTGGATATTCTGCTCACAAATACCTCAATAAAAATATTAATGCGATTATTGTTCATAAGTCGATAGAAACAAATGAAGAATAATTGAAAATATTTCGAAAGTTTTATATTTTAATAAAAATTATTTAAATATAAATCCGATAATTAAAGCGAGAAAAACATGAGATTATAAGTAAAAAGATTTTATTGAATAATAAACTAATCTTTTTCTTGCATTTGATTATATCTATGTCTAAAACTAAATGAGTGATGCATTTCAAGTATAACTATCAGAATAATAATGGATTAGATTTATATGAATATTGTTTGCAAACAAAAAGCGAGCGAAGAATATCTCTTTCATTCGCTTTTCACAAGTTTTGCTAAAACAATAAAAGCGTATATTTTTCATTGACATCAGTTTTCATGCAATACATGTTAAAACTCTATAAGGCCTTGAATTGTTATAAAAGTGAAACTTTTTTCACTAAACTACACTAAAGGTATTACTCAACGGAATACCCAATAATTTTCATCCGTTAAAGAAAAAAATCTTCGAAAATATGTATTTTTTTTATGATTTTTCAAATCAATTCGAAAACATATTTAAGCATTCAATACATTAGACAAAAGAATCTAAGTTTCAAATCACAACAAATTATTGCTATAATAAAAAATATTAGTTTTCATTCACTTTAAAGCATTTTTTGAAATAACCGCAATTCAAATACAATATAAAATTATAATCTCTTCTCAATTATAATTAACTGACACTCCTATGAGATCTGAAAGCAATTTAGTCTTCAGTTATCTTGTTTTTAATACCTCTTGAGTAACATTAATGTTAGGCTTTTAGTATACTTTAATCGCAAGACTTAACATCTCTTTACTGAATAGAATAAATGAAAATATTATATAAAAATTGATTTAATTAATAAATGAGAAAAATTAAAAAAATGCTAAATTCTAGGTTAGGTGTGTTTTGTGGTCTTACGTAATATTTTCTTTGTTTTATGTTTTTAATTATCTTCTCGATTGACTGATCGATACATCATTTTTGAGTGAAATAATAGTAGCTTTAAATAACTTAATTTAAATTAAGGGAATTTTTCGGACAATTTATGGCCCTATCAGTCAATTTGATTGCCGCCCCCGAACATAATTAAAATACATGCACACAGAATTCATCAAGCTCAGCTCATTTCTAATTTTAAACTATGTAAACTCATTAACGTAAAGAATATTTTCTCATATATTGGGTTTATTTATCTGAAATAATTTTCATTTCACTTATTTTTCATTTTTTCCGTTAATATTATTCGGAGGAAATAAATAGCTTTAATATCAATGTTAAGTGTTTTCAAAGCGAGACTATAATAAAATATTGAATAACCAAGAATAGATTACTAGGGGGGAAAAATGGTCGAGACTTCTCGATAGAGTGCGAAATAAATTACATAAAATTTCCAGAGACTTCCCCTAAAAAATAGTTTCCAACTGAGACAGCTTCATTATAATATAAATTGATATTTGGGTCAAAGTTTACCGGATTTGTTAAAAATAATAGTTTTGCTATAAATTACTGAATGAATGAAAATGTACTCAAATTCTAACAATTCTTATTCATTTCACATACGAATAAAATTCAAGTTTTAAAGACTTTACTCTTATTTAAGACAAAAAATTTTGGACTTATTCACACAAATGGTTAAACAGAAGTAACAGAATTTTTCAAAATAAAAATTTGACAGGCTAACTAAAAGCTTATTTCAATAAATTATGTTTACGCCCTTTACTTCATTTCTATATGAAATTGAATTTTCAAAATAAATTGTGTGAAAATGATTTGAAAGTAAGATAATATAAATTAAATCATTTTTCAGATAAGATTGATTTGAAAATAATAACCAAATCTTATTCAGACAACTATTTCTGACAAAGAATTATTGTTAAAAAAGAATTAAAAAAATATAATTTTGGGTAAAAAGCATTTACTGTTAAATTCTGTCAAATTAAAAATCAATTTAAAATACTTATAAATATTTATAAATACAATAATAGTATTGGAAATTAAATACCTTCTTCTGATGAAGTTATTGAGCTGTCATGGATGGGATGATCAGCTTTGGATTCTTGTGAGCAGATTAGTAGATATAAAAACAAAAGTAAAAACTTTCGGTTCGGTCTCCACAACCATTTCAATGTATAAACCATTTTAATTGATTATAATTTAACCAAAAAATATTATATTCTTTAATCTTATCAAATGAACTGTCGGGCAGTGTATCGGTTAATAATTCTTTAGTTGTTTTCTTATTTGTCAAAACATATATTCATCTGATGTTTAAACTACAGAAAAGAGTTGCGAAAAATGATTTTTTATGGCAAAAACTGAAATTGATTATCAAAAATAAGTTTCTCTTTTTCATCAATAAGTCTGTAAAGAATGAGAAAATGAAGATTTATTTTTAAAGATGAGATGAGTCTGAAGACTGAGAGCGAGAGTGAATATAAACAAACCTGATTTAATTATACAGCTATTAAATGTAAAATTCAGGCAAAGAATAATCTTTTTTTTTCGATGCCGTGAACTAAGATTAACAATTCTAACATTTCTAATTGGTTATCACTTTTATAGAGAGAAGATAATCTTCATTCACTTCTGGCCTTGAGCTTCAGTGCCGTCATTATAAACAAAAACCTGAATCCAAATCGTAAGGACTTTACAGACAGTTATAATGAGAAGAGAAAGAGTGAGAGAAAGAGAAAGTTTTTTTACATAACAAAACATTTCTTATATTTTATTGATATGCTATTAGAGTGTTATTAAAGGCATTAAGAATTTAATTATGAAATATACTGTAAAGAGAATATATTCTTCAAACTTATGTAGGCGTTCGGTGCGATTCCATGTGGAGATAATTCACATACTTTTCTAATAAATATATTTATTGATTGTTATAAAAGGATTTTTAATAAAAAATATATTCTTATAGACTATCGATTAGAACACAGAATGTGTTTAAGCAATAAAAGTATTTTTTTTATATCCAAAATAAAATAATTAAATTAGTATTTTTGGCTATTTTTTAAAGAATACAATTAAAAAATATTTGCATTTTTATCCAATGGAAGAGTCATTTATATAATGGCTATATTTAAGGAGCCATCAAAAAATGATAATGGTTATATATTTTTAATTCTTATTTTATTTCGATTGTTTCATATAATCGTTTAGTGTTTTAGATAATTATTTTTATTTTGCTTTTTAAACATTTTTAGCTTCAGTTTTGATTTTGATTTTTAGTAATATAGCTATTCTTAAGCGAGTTATGCATTAATAAGATGTTATGTTTTGCTGTTCTGTCAGCTCTGATGCCGACATACATATGATTAAACATTATTAGAACAATAATTTCTGAACACGATTTTCATTGACAACTTAGAGGCCATTCGTTTCATTTTCACCCGTTTTCTAGTTTTTCTTAATTCAGAGAATCGTTTTGTTTATAAAAATTTACTCTTTTATGTAATCATTATAATTAAAGAGATGATCACGAATTAAGCGTATAAATGGGCTAGATTGATTGAACATGCTGGTAACCTGGCACATTCTTTACAGACAGTCATATGTTTTTCAATATATATTTTTTTATGATATGGGGTTCAAAACTCATCACATTTATAGCCTATTATTGCCATTGTTTGAAGCCAGAAACTATTTTTACCAGAACCACCTTGCTATAACACGCTAATTATTATTATTAATAATTTTCTACAACTTTTTATCTAACCTTAAATTAGGTTTTAAGGTATTGGTAATTGATTTTCAATTTATTCATTAGCTCTCCGTAACTGTTTTGACTTTGATTTTTATTTATTAAGTAATCAATTATAGGGTTTATATAATTTTAAGAAAAAAAAACTAATGAAATCAATTGAGTGAAACAGTTACTAAGTTTTGCCAACAGAAAGCCAAACCTTGAAAATTAGATTCTGTAGAAAAATAAGACAGAATTCAATACTATTTATCATTTTTTTTTTTTGAAGAGTTGGTTATTATTTGGATTTGATTTTGAACGGCTATCAAATTGAAAGTGACTCACGTTTATAGCATTCAATTTAATTCAGTTAATTCAATACATACTGTGCAGTACAGACAGATCTCATACATCAAAGACTTCTTACAGTTAGCAGTCTTTAACTCTAATCACAACAACTATTATACGGCTAGTGATCAATGATCACAGAAATGTATTTTAAGTCAAATGCAATTTCAAAATATTATAGAATTATACAATTTTTTTATAATTGTCAATAATTTTGTTATTACAGGTTATAATATTGAAGAAAACTTGATTGCTCATATTATTATACCACTTACAGTAATTTTACCAATCTGCTAAAGCCTCTAGGTCTCTCAAAAAAAATTGATCAGATATAGAAAAAGGATTAGGAGGAAATAAATGGGACAGCACATTTCAAAACTAAGAAATGAATATTTCAAAACTGAGTGACCAGGATAGTTGGTAGGGATCAATGAAGCCATACACGTTTTTTGCTCATCCTTAGCGTCATCTGTGTCAATTTGTAAGAATTTGATAATTCCAATTCTAATCCCGTTACTCGTCTGTGAATATAAAATGCGACAATTTTAGGGCCAGAACAGAAAGCACATGGGTGTAATTGGTGTCATTATCAGCTCTACAGTATTCAATCACAAATCTATTTCTGGTGTTTCCTCCAGTTATATGAGTCAATTGATAAACGATTTTATTGTAAATCTTAGATCAGATATACTGTAAATAAGTGTTTCTCAATGTTTATAACATATTTTACATAATTTATTGATTTATATCTCTCTATAATTAAACGATGTGTTCGAACAAAAATTTTTAAAAGCATTTAATTATTATATATTCTGTTAATGAAAAGCAATAAGAAATGAACAATTTTTTTTTGTAGCAAAATATAGCTGCAATCCTATAAATTATATGAGCCTCTCCATTTTTCACTGTCAAACCAATTTCCCTGCCTGATTATTTAAGGAAAGGAAGGTTTTTATCTTATCAATGATAAATCTATATAATATATCAATAGCTTTGAGTCAAAATATTTACTGAAATTCTTGAAAATTTTTTAGACTTAAAGAAAATATAAGTTTTCACAAATTAAGGATTGTATGTATAGTGAAAATGATTTAATTATTAATTATAATTATAATTATTTGATTAATAATTAACAGAAAGCAGTCTTATATACAGAAACAAAGGCTTAAATTCTTTCCTTTATATTCGTTATTATTTTTTAAAATTTATAGAAATATAAACAAAAACAATGAAACCAAATGTGAATGTCCTTAGCCATGACCTGGAAAGGAACAGATGCATATCAGGCAAACTTTTTTCCACTCTTTCTTTATTATACAGTTCTCATACAATAGACTTCTATGACTCAAAAGGGGTTATAAAGTGTTATAAATACAACTTTTAGGAAATTATCCAAACTGTTGGCATTTGACCTGAGATTTCCGTATAAATTAGTATTAGTAAAAAAAAATTAAATCTGAGCCAGGAAAATCAAAGGAGCTACAGTACATCTGGTTTAGCCCTTTTCGCTGGCCATCCTTGAAATGACAATAATTTCATTGTAATATTTTTGTGGTTTATCTATTTATAGCCCAATTACATGATATAAATAAATATACATTTGTAATGAGGTTTATTAGACCATTTCAGACATGACTGTCTGTGTATTACAACTACAGGTATTAATAAATATAATTTTGTTTCAATTAAATGTTTTGTTTAGTGATTTAAGAAAAAAAAAAGTAAAAAATAACTATCGATTGACTGAATTGCTTCAAATGTTTAAAGTATTTGTTTGAATCGTTCAAACTATTATCCAATCTATGATTTTGCCAATAATTCATATAATTATTCATTTTGTAAGCATTCATTGATAAGCAAACAATGAAATTATATAAAAAATGAAAAATTATTTAAAGTCGACTTATTCTGATTCAATAATTATTGTATTTAAAGAGAAATCCAAATAATATTTCGTGACTTAACTCTACTTTTCTTGAACTGAATAGACGTCACTCTAAAGAAAATAAACTTATATTTTATACGCAAATCGGTTTAGTCAGTGATTGATCAGCAGAGATGTTTAATTACACTTTGGGTGGAAAAAGAATAACAACTTGATGATTCACCTCAACAAACGAGGTAGAAATACAACCGACCAGGGTGTATCAATATAAGTTAGAATTATTCAACAATTTCTTGAAAATCTATAGCAAATTTCTGTTTCACTCCAATGCTCAGAATCTCTGTTTTCCCAGTAAATAGTGTCCAGATTCAATAGAGGAATAGATATTTGTTCGCCACTACCAGGTTATTAAAGCTAAGCAATTAAAAAATGCATATAATGTATATTTGTATACTTCTGAAGATTTCACAGAGTTTTCGCACAATTAATGCGATATTTTATTAAAAGACCAATTATTTAGTGACATTTGAACCGTTAATTTGTCACATTAGCTGCACATTAGCACTGTTGCATATAATACCTGTTCAAAGACTAAACCTGACAACAAATTTGTAAATTATAACACTGACACTAAAGCAATCAAAAATTAATGAAAATTTTAATGGAAAAGTGAATAATTGAATCCGAATTGTGTCATATGAACCAAATATAGTCTGCTTTGGAATAAATAAATCAATAATACATATGCATGTCGTATATCAATATCAATATAATTGAACATTTTTTCAATTTAAACCTTTGAGATAATAGGAAAATAAAGCCAAATCTTAATATAGCATCAAATGTTTGGCACATATTACAGATAAGCCAACAATTATTATGAATTGAATTTTCTTAACTTTTAATAGTATTATAATATTAAACCTAAATGACAGCCAAAGCGTAAACACAATAGAAACTGAGATTTATTTTCACATGAATTTCACATAAATATTGCACTTATAGTGTATAACACGAATAAAAGTATAGAATATTCAAGAAATGATTGTAAAAATGCTTGTTTTGGTCCACTTTTTAAAGTTCATAAGATTTAGTTGACTTGAAAATTGATAATCAATTCAATGCAAACTTATTTCCAATCATTTAATGATTTATGTATTAGAAGTGCGAAGACTTGAGAAGACTTTCAATTAAGTGAAATGCTATCGAAAAAAGTTCAGATCTTTTTTGTCTTCTTCATGATCTCAACACTGATTTGGATGAACCAGATGTTAGTCGACGCCAAATACTTGGAAAAAATTATACTCATATCCAATGTTAATTCGCCGCCAATTCTCATATATAAGAAGGGAACGAAGAAAAGACCCGGAAAGTTGATTGTCATCAATGGAAGATGAGATTAATCATCGATAAAGAATTTTTCAATTAATGATAAGCTTTGAAAATAATCTTTCAAGTTTTTATATTATCTTATCTTTGTCATATCTTATCTTTATCTTATAATATATTTGACTTTTATTTTTATATTATGTATTGATTTTATATTAATTATCATTTACTCTAATAATAAATTTTTACATTTGATGTCGATTTTTATAAAAATTAATTAAAGCCAAGAAATCAAAGGATGTTTTCTAATGTCAATCAATAAAAATTAATTTTTTCTAAGCATATAAATAGTTTCAAATCAATTATTCGCTACAAAATAAATTGATTGCTATTTTTGAAGGTGAATGTGATGTAATAGAAAATTAGTTATAAAACTAATATATATATAAAGAAAAAAATGTTAGGACTAACCCAACGAATATAAATCTCTTTAAAACTTATCTATCCTTCAGAAAAAGAAAGTGAAAAATACTTTTTCTCAACAAAACGATTCTAAAGCTTAAACACAAAAACTCTGTTTTGACATAAATAAGTATTAGAAGGAAATAAAGAAAAGAAAGAAAATAATAATAATATAAAAAATAAGTGATAATAAAATTTGATTAATATTAACAATGACAATACGAGCTGGCTGTTATCATATTTATTAATGATGTGATTTTCTTATTATTTAAGACACTTCTGATTAAAATCTTTTTCTCCACTCTTCTGACGGTTATGTCATTGAATTGATGTCACATTAAGACTAACATTCATTTTCTCACTATTAATGAATATTCAGCTAAAGTTTTCACTTTAAGAATATTTGTTGCGTTCAAATGAATGGCAACTTTTGGTGTTTAAACAGTTAATTGAATTCTTATTTTAATAAATGCTTTATTAAGTGATTCTACAAAAAGCTCTTTTCAAATGAAAGCTTTAATAATAGCGTTATTAATAAACTTTCTCTATTTGGAAGGTATTGTAAAAAAACATATTTTGCATAAAAAGAATTCATTATTTGCTTTATGTGGAGATAATTGTGGCGTAAATTGAATTATTTTATTGTCTAAAATAAATACTAATTTGTTTTCACAGTTTTCCAATTAATTACTGCCAATGAAAATGATGTTCAGTTTGATTTCAATAAGTATTTTAAAGTTAATGTAGCGACTAATGTAAGTAAAGTAAAACTTTTATTTCTAAAAATATACTTTTAGAGTCTAATGGATAGAAATATTTGCTAAAATCTAATTGAAAGTGAAATCATCACTAATTGTATGCAATTTTATGACTAATTATAAATATTTTTTGGCAAAAGTTAACAAAAAAATTGTTAAAATTTAAATAAAAACACTTTATTTCAAAATTCTTTGGAATATTCTTAAGAAATGAAACCAATTATAAATAATTTATTAGTTTATTACTAATAAAGACTTTACTCAATGTAAATAATAGACAATCATTTATTTTCATAACTACTTAACAATAGGTTTAACCAAAAAAAATAAAAATAAAAAACTAATGAATCGATTCTGAATGCGATTTCTTGGAAGTCATATACGAGTCACTGATTTTTAAAACTAATATTTATTCAATGAATAATAATTCACAGAAACCAACCATTTTTGAAAAAGCTGTCACACTTTATAACCCGCACGTATGGCCCGGACCTAATGACACGGTTGCTACCACTCCTTCTACTACTACTACTACTAGTAGTAGAAGACCAAGAGATCGATTTGTATTTGGTTTGAGACGATCTTCAGCTGAGATTAGAAACAAAGGCTACGGATATGACAATAATATAACACAATTAGTACTAAACAGTTCACTGATTGAGCCGACAATCAGTCCAATCAATAGGAAGTTCTATGATTTGGACTTCGATCACATCAAAAGCAATTCAAATCTGAGGCCAAGGAATATATCCCGAACTTATCGGAATTTTGCTGGCTTTCGAAACATATCCCGGCACAACATTACCCGAAGTTTTCCTAATTTCACCCGAGCACCATATGTTATTCCGTATCAAGACCTGAGCCGAAATTTTTCCGCATTGAGAAACTTGACTCGAAATTTAAATGTCTTACCGATTGTCAACCGAACCCTAAATACACTGTTCAGATGCGAACAAATGAGATATTTTGGATATTATGCTGACATTGAGGCCAAATGTAAAGTAAGTAATATTTGTCTTATTTGTAGGAAATTTTACTTTTTAAAAGCCGTTCACTTCATTTGTATTAAGACCCTGAATATTGAGTTAAATTGAATTGAAAACAGTTATTCTTATTATGTTTTTATTAACTTATTTTCCGGGTTTGGGATAAAAAGAAATAAAATTGATTTTACGATTAGATTAATGCAGTTTATTGGGGAGATATCAGGGAGAACTATGAAAGAAGCAAGATATTCCAAAGTACCATAATGAAATATAATCAATTCAATTCTATTTCTAAAATTATATTTAGTTTTTCAGTTTATTCTGTAGTCTTTCACACATTCAAAGTGCAAACATAAGAGATATTCAAAGAGTTAAAGAATATATAGATATTTGAAAATATCATTATTTCTATAAAATATTCATATATTTAAAGAGCTCTCATAATGAATATACAGTTTTGAACTGGCTATCTTTTTGTATACAGTACTGTATATCAATAAAGAAGAAACAAAGAAGACTTAACTCTATCTAAAAAATCAGTAATGCGTTTAAGAGTGTCCCTGAAAACAGAGATTATTTTTGTTTTAATTGTTTTTAGTTTTGATTATTTATTTATTTTTATAAAACGTTAGATCTTTTGGATTTGTACACCTGATGGTCGCCAGTCGTCATTCGTATGTCCGGACAGTTTGCTCTTCAACCAGAAGCTCACTGTTTGTGACTGGAGTTATAATGTTGATTGTCAGCACTCTATGCAGTTTTATGAAACCAATATTTTGAAGTTTGAAAATTGGAATAAACAGGGCTTTAGATAGAAATGTTTGGGAAGAGTATATTCATTAAGAATATTAGTAAGCAATTGATTGAAAGTTGCATTATCTGAATAATACACTGATGATCTGATCATTCGTATCATACGTAAGGATTTATGTAATTCTTATAAATATTCATATTTCGTAATCAAATTCATATTCAGTTTATTATTATTTTTTTCCTTAATTTATTTTATGATTCGCCAAAATGTCTGCATTTAATCGATTCAAATAATTTATAGAGAAATACAAAAATTACTCAATAATTATGTAAATAATTACTTAATAATTGAAAATTCAATTCAATTCAATGCCAAACATTAATTTGAACCAAATCTTTGCTTGATATTACAATTAACTAACGTTTTAGGAAAAGTCCACAAAATTAGTGGAATTTTTTTTTCATGAAAGCAGCTTTAGGTAAGAGCTATTAGATAAGGTAGGTGAAAATACTCAGTTGATACATGATTAATAATCATTGATTATACCTGTATAAATGAAACCATTCGGATAGTTTTAGCAACTTGGCTCTAATTCTAATTAATATTAATGAACTTTTTCAGAGATGACCAGAGATAAATATTATCCAGTATTCTTTAATAAAGTTAGCTTAGATCTTATGAGCTTGTACATTCTGTAAAATTGAACCTACAATTCTTCAATTCTGACTCTTTGTGTTATAATATTATTGAAAACAATAAACTTCTTTGAATGCAAGTGTGAAATGATATAAGTTTTAGCGGAACTTCTCACAAGAGCCTGACTATTGTCTCCATCGGTTGTGGTTATGCTTACCTTGAAATGAATGAAATAATTTTTATGATACTATTCGTCTCGCATGAGCTCATCATTAGATATGAAATAATAAAATAAACTAAAATTCGAAATACATTTATTCAAACAATAATTATTGCATTAAATAATAGACATTCCCTATAATTATGTCACTAATTCATTATCATTCATATCTCTCATACGGAATATATGAGAACTTTCTGAACATTTTTACGAAAGCTATTCAAACAATAGGAAAAACAAAGTATTTTTAGATAAATTAATTATGTAATGAGTATTTGATTTTGTGATATATAATGATATTTCAATTGAAAACTCATCCATCAATCGATAAAAATAATTTTCAAATTAAAATTCAAATGAATTTATAATTATATCAAAAGTTATTTTTTGTAATGCATTCTTGTTTTACGACTACTTCTAATAAAAACATTATTTTCTTATTTTTTTACAAATAATTTTTAATTTATTTGAAGACACGATTGTCTGTTGGCTTAGATATGAAAATATCCGAAATGACTGACAAAACAATAATCAATGAATTGATGCCTAATTAGAGCTCATTGTCCAGCGATTGTCTGAATAGGCGTTCACTTGATTATTGTGTGTGTTAGGCAACTGATGTGAGGCATGGGGTGGATGAGACTGGGAATGGGGGGCATGGGATGACTGATGGCCATCAGATTGAATCATATTATGTGCTCCATTCACGTGACCCACGATTTGTCTCAATTGGTTTGAGTTAACAGAACCGCAGTTTCGTTCATCACTGGAGGGAAAGAGTTAGCGAAACGAATGAATTGATTAAAACTATTATACAATCGATTAATACATACGACTGGTCTTTACAGTCAGACGCGCCGTCACATCTCCATATGCTGGGGATACAGATCTGTTGAACAGGTCATTAAAATTGATTTATTTATAATAAATGAATAAATTGGTGCAAATTCTTTATATTTGATTCCCTTATTCTTAACTTAAGTAAACAGATATTTATCTTCACATTCAGTATATGATTAATGGCACAGAAAACTCACCCCATTTTCACACTTGAAGTCTCCCCGCGAACATTCTGACAACAGATAAATTATAGCATTTATTAATCATTACTTAAAATAATAATTGTTTATAAATACTACCAACCCTTCTGTGCACAACCAACTTCATCGCTACACAAGTAAATAATAAATAATTAAAATCTATAGAAATAGTGAATAAAGTAATAAAATAATTAAATAACAATAAATAATACATACGAGCCATCCCTACACTCTTCCTTTCCATCGCATACCCATCGGCGAGGTATGCATCCGAATCCATCGGAACACTTGAACCGATCGGATCCACACTGTGGCCTATAAGTGCAATTCGCTTCGTCGCTAATAATGCAATTTAAATGATTTATATGGAAGTTAAGTGACATGAGAGGAATGGGCTCACCTATTATCCTGACAATCCCGATCCCCATCACACTTCCAGGTCAAAGGAACACATTTGCGATCGCATTCAAACTCTTCAGACGAACAAACTATTCAAACGATATTTTTTTAGAAATAACTGAATGCACACAAAAAGGCTAAAAATATTGACACTCTTACCAGTCGACTGACCATTACTACTCTGACCACAATTAGCTTCATCTGCAGCGAAGATGCTTTGGATTGACAGATAATTTGTTTAATATAACTAATTTGACTTTAAAATCATTTTTATTTACCAATCCCTGAAATATAATGAAACAAAGACTTAGAATATTTTTGGACTGAATTGAATGCAAGCCATACCTGACTCCATCGCAAACCTTCAATTGATATCACAATAAGAGGAAACGAATATTAATTGATATTAAAATATTTTCTTTGGATCCAAAATCTTACCCATCTTTTAGAAATACAGGTCAGATCTGGACAATGAAATTCGTCTGAAGCACAAGAGGTACCCAAAGCCAGATTCAAGCAGACAGTGGGATCGGTTGAATCCGGGTATTGTCTGCAAAGAAAAAGTTTAAAAATCAATTGAATCAAAAAAGTCGTAGAAATGATCGCAATATTAAGCAAAGAATATATAATTGCCTGCAATCGAAAACTGATGAGAGCTCAAGAGTAGCCGGAATATACTCAGCACATCCCTCCAGTGCAACGCGACAGAACTTTTTGCAGGGAGGAATTGGTCTACCGTTATGACACGGGGGCTCCAGGAATGAGCACAAGAGTTGCTTCAAACGCTTTGAAATGAAATCAATCGTTAAATTAGGAAATATTAATTGAATATGAGTAGAAATGGACTGGGCTAATAGTGCCTAGGCGTTAGACAGCACAGGCATCACTTTTGACTTACTTTATTACATCCACTCTTTCCGATTAGATTGAAGAACGGAATCGACTGATTGACTTCAGCTTCTGACTGATCGCCAATAATGTTGGGAAAGACCGTTGAGTTGAAGGGCAAGTGAGCCGAACACATCTTCACCCGACGCTTCCGACACTCATTCCTCTGGGAAATGCTTTCCTCGTCATCGCTGGTGTCATACCGTTTGAATAGATCGCGATATACTTTCATCGGATCGATAGAGCCCTCCAGTTGTGTAGAACCCGACGACAAAAGGGCCGAACGTTTTCTCCTCTTTTTGAATCTTTCGTTCAATTCATTAAAACTTTTTTCAATCAAATCCAAATCAAACGATTCAATTGAGTCAACATTTTCTGTTGAATTGCTTTTAACAACGAAAGCAGAAATAAAGTCGATTACAAACAAAAAGTAAAGAAAACAAATAAAACTTAGCAATAGTTTTGTCATTTCTTCCGGAAATAAGATTTAAGAAACGAAATAAAAAAAATTTTTCTTCTTTTTCTGAAACTTTATATCTATTTAGAGGTAATAAATGAGACGTCAATTGAAAGTAACCGTAAATTGAATGACAAAACAGAAGAACTAATGGAATGTATGATTCAGTTATCTAACAGTAATAGAGCGGAGAAGAGAAGAGAAGTTCTTATGGATCGACTCGACTGACATGTATGACCGGTTTGGATGCTATGAATGGTTTGGCTCTCAATGTCAGCTCTAATAATCGATTGGATCGACTCCGGCATCAACTTTGCTGCTGATCTGCATCTGAGCATTGGTGCAAAACATGTTCTCCTCTTATCCCTCATCTCATTGACCCGACCTAACCCACAACAGCCCTCAAAGTCATACAACTAATTGTAAGTCATTCATATTGGAGGCGAAAGGCGAGCACTGGGGCTACTGTCGGCTATTGGCGCTGTTCTCTGGCATCAAGTTGGTCGACACCGGTCATCGGCCACAGATCTCAGGGCCCAACGTTCGCCTCCGTGTGCTTGAACTCAAGTGAACTAAACTTTACTAAAGTTTACAGAAATGTAGCTTTGGGTGCATTTGTCTGCTAAGAGGCGGCGCTCAAACTCTCACCACTCGTTTGTTATTGTTTTGGTTGAACTGAAAGTTTGAATCAATCAATAAAAGCAATCAATTGTATGAATGAATCAATGAATGACTTTAATTGTGTTTTAATTAATCCCAAAAACTAATTGAATTTTTAATGGTTTCGAAAAAACATTTATTAATTGCTTTATTTATATTTGTTTTAATTTCAATACTGATTATAAACACAATTATATTAGACTTGAATTATGAAAATAAACTCTTAATTAAAAATATTTGCAAACAATATATCGATTCATACAATGATAACGATATTAGTTATGAAT